>KK112931.1:4180-30339 GCA_000611955.2 Stegodyphus mimosarum | reverse complement strand
GTATAAAAAAAGTATAAATAAATTACATAATATATAAAATATTATAAAGTATAAAAGTATGAAAATTTTTTGTTAAAAAAATTGTTGTTTTTGTTTTAAAATCTTTTACTATTTATGTTCTATTTAAAAAATTCAGCAGCTTCAAGCGCTAATTTTGACTAGATCGTTCTTTCGTTTTTTAAAAAAAAATACTTTCTTACTACTTATATGTATGTTAATTATGTACATATATGTGAAATGTGGTTAGGCTTAATGACGAGGATTGTAGTGGCCTTTTATGATCTTTTAATGACACACTTGGACATATTAACTCGAAGGTAACATTGAAAGAATGAAAAGAATTAAGATGAAAATAAGATGAGAAATTCAGTTTATGGCATCATAACAACAGAGTATCATCAAATTAACAGGTTTTCTGTTTCGCACTTCAAGATCCATCATCCAAGCTTCCGTCATAGCGTCCCAATGGCCGAATCATCCGAAGTCTTCTCACACAGCTTGGAGAAGCAGAAGTCACCTGACTCTCTGGTGGCCGTGTTGCCACTGAGTTTGTAGAAAAGAGGCTGATGACCATATATATATTAGCAAGCTAATGACAGAAGTGTCAAAACATCAAGCTTTGATTACTGCTATACAGTATCAATACAGGTTCACTGCCTCAAAAAGTAAATGCAACTAAGAAAATAAAAATTATCTCCAAAAATAAGATGGAAAAGAAAGAATTCTGAAATCATTTCAGCAATATAGAATATAAAAGTTTAAAAAAAGTGAATACACTAGTTTTAAAATTTCTGGTAGGAATTTGTCACATCTTAATCCTTTTCCCCAATTCTGGGATTCAAGAAAATTAATGACAATTCCAAAAATTAGCCAATAACAATCAGTGTTAGAGGTGTGAGAAATAGAAAATCAAAGGCCTATTAGAATTACCTCAGAACGGCTGTGTTTACTATGTACATTACTATATTTGATAGTAACGTACATAGAAATGAATAATACAACGATAAAATGAAGGAAGACTTCCTTATTTTTTTAAAGTACACTAAATAACAGTTAAGAAGTAAAATCCTTTATTATTTTTAAAAATAAATAACAAACACTTGCACATGAAATGAAAAATCAATCAAATTGTGAAATAAACTGCAAGAAGTTCTTTGGTTCTAAGCAGTGCCTGTTCTGTGTGGCATGCTCAAAATTCTTACTTATTAAAATATCAATACCATTTTTTGTAGCGTTCTTCTGCTGTTCTGCTTTTATGCATTCTTGCTGGTGTATTCAATCAAGATAAATTTTTAATTTAATTATCTTTATTTCAGGGATTTACATTTTTAAGAAAAACAAATCATTAATGACAAAACATCGAGATTTTAATTGAATCGCTTTTATTAATTAATTTATTTTTATTGGCTTTAGGTCACAGGTACATTTTCTGCTACATCAAATTAAAGAATTTAACGATGCCATTCGAGTACTAGAAAACAAATTTACAAATTAAGCTTCGCTGGAAAAAATGCTAATCCTTAATGAACCTTTAATGATATATTTAATGGATGAAAGTATGTATAAAATGTTAACAACAAAAGCCAAACAAATGCACTTGAGGTTTTAATAATCATTCTTTCTTGTATAAGTAAACAAAAATGAAATAGCTTCTGCTGAAACAAAAAGAGCTACAATATTCTTTTGATATGCATCGAAACTTTGATTATCCTATTAAATTCCACGTTAAACTAATTCTTTTTCGTTTGGTACAGGCATCTTGTTTTGCATGCCCTTGGAGTTCCTCTCTTCCCCCCTTTCTAAGCAGAAGAAAATAATGTTCTAGTTTCAATAGCCTTCCTTTCGCAAAGTAGAATTCTTTGGAAGAGGAAAAAAAGAAGTCCTTAACGGTGTTTGACTTTCATGGTCATAAAATTATGCGGCAAGTAACAATATTTGAGTTTTAGGTTGCTTCATGCAAATAGGATCTAATAAAGAGATCGTATGGAGGACTATTAAGCTGGGTTATTTTCTATCCTCTTATCTTAGCGGATGAGGTCACCTTGAATTGATTGATCCAAATATTTCTGCTTTAAATTTCGTGACAAGCTATTTTCTTACCCAATTTTCTTATAATCGAACACTGAACATAGCGAGGAGGAATTTTTCTTTAACGTTGTCACATTAATTCTGAAATTCACAATGCGATTGCAGAATAACATGAGATTTGATCAATGGCTGGGAATAACTGAATGTAGATTTTAAAATTGCATAAAAAGTTTTTGCTCGAAGTTATGATTTTAAAAAATGTTAATTGTAAAACTCGTAGAGTCATTAGGATTTTTTGAAGCAGGAGATGTGAAAAATGAGCATTGCTCTCGTCGGGACTCAAACCTGGACTTCTCGAAGACGCGCCGTGCTTGCTAACAATTACACCACGAAGGAATGCCGACAAGGCGGGAGAAATACGTTATAATTGGAGGGAGAAAATACCTTATATATTCTCCTGTTATTACCATAGATGAGAGATAGTTTCACTTCATAGGTCTTCGAAACTGTTCGTTTGCACCGAAACAACACATCTTCTTTTGCGGGCAACACAAAGGAAGAAATTCATGCAAGTTAAGACAGATGATTAGTGCTTCTTTTCCATTGACCATAACAAGAAATTATATTTTTCCCGAAACCGTTGCACAGAGCGATGCAGCGATGCTTTAGTTTCGTCATTTGATAATCGTGGGTTTTGTAGTAAAACGTATTCTGTAGCAACTTTCATATATTCATCTCCAAAGGTTAGATTAATTGTTTAAGGCAAGCTAAGGCTTACACAAGGTCGGTCTGCCTAATGAGGAATGCCTTCGTGAAGGGCTTTCTAAGGAAAATTGGCTCGTATCAGTTTTATCTATGGGGGAAAACGACGAAACTGCCCCCACAGCGAGCCCGTTCGCTTGGAATCGAGCCCAGGTCGAAATACCAGTATTCAACCCGTTTTGAATTTTTTGATAATCTTCGAATTCTTAAACGAACAATCAATATTTTAGTAAAAAATCTCGACCTGTGCAGAATGCAGTTGACAGATTTTGCAGTTGACTAATTTTTTAATTTGTGAAGAAAAATATATAAATGCTGCTCAGTAAGATTTTCTTGTAGATATGAAAACACACATGATAAAAATTTATAGTATGACGCAGAAAAGATTTTGATGATAATGACGAAAATAGCGGAAAACTAGTGTGTAAAGATGGGAAACGTTTTGAATTAAAATGCAGTCATGGCACCTTTCCCAGATCATAAATAATTACTTCACTAATTCATATAATTCATTCATAGTGGACAATAATGAAGCAATCTGAGCATCAACCGCTACTGAACAACTCAAAGCAAACTGTTCACATATTTAAAGCATTAGTTTTTTATAAGCTATCTGACAGCTAGAGAACAGTCAACGTGAGAAGAGCGAAGATTAAGTTATTAATGTGAAATTAAAAATGATGAAGTCGCTTTATTTCTCAGCAGAGGAACTTACTTTCTCTTTATAACTATTGGTTTACAAAAGTTTGGAACTAAATGCTAAGGGGTTAGGACTTCAGTCTCCCCTTTTTCCTTCATGTAAATACGACATCGTCCGCATTATATGAGAATCATAAGATAGTTGTTAATTAAGAAAGAATGTTTTTCAGAAAGATTTAAGTTAAGCACGTTATTATATTTTAAATTAAAAAGGGAAATAACCAAATTAAACAGAAGATTTTAAAGACTATTAAAGTTAAAATGTATCAAAAGACTCAAAAGTTCCCAACAGCTGCGATCAACTCCTACGTACCGACTAAGCATTCCCTTTCGCACTAGTAGTCGAGGGGTTAAAACCGGTGAATGCTGGTGGTTTGGCCTGTGTCGATTCCAGGAAAAAGGGCTGGCTGCATGTTTGGTTTTCATGCTCCACGTGTAACGTGGATACGAACCAGCTCCATTAAAGAGTCCTTGACGAAAACATTCCTTCCCTTAGGTTGGCAAACCCCGTGAACATCTTATGGGATGTTAGATGAATATGCATTTAGACTAACATGGAAACGTTTATATATTCTGCATATTTGAAAAACGAAGAAATATATAGCATAATTCTACAAAAATATAGAATGTTTTTAATGAAATATACCATGAAACCAATGCATTTCCATTTAAATCAATTGGGCTAAAAATTAAAAATAATATTCTTAAAAGCTGCACTTACTGCTTTTAAATAGCTTAGTTTGTTAATCGATAATACATACATTAAATCTGAAAGATAAATATCTTATATTTTACCGAATGGCAACAGACTCAAATAAAAAGAGAACCAACGCTAAATCATGTTTCAATAGCCCTTTAGAGCTAATAATGTTAATTTAACTGAGAAGAAGAAATAAAATTAGCGAGAAAACATTACGCAATTTTTCTGATTGGAAGTACGATATAAAGTTAGAAACATTTTAAGTTATTATTAAAAAAAGGGTCAAATTATACAAAAATTGTCAATTGCATAGATTATAAATAACATCGGTCATATAGTATGTTACTAAACTGGGAAAATGCATTGATTATTAAATACACATTTATTACTTTTAAATTATTAATTTTTAGCAATATCAGTTAAAATCTGAAAACGAATTAAAGACTTGTGGATGTCGAATGGCAGTATTCTGTGAACTGGCTATCAGCCACATTAAAGTCATTTAAAAAATATTAAATCACTTATATTGACAAATCTTACTAATATGCATGATAAATGTCCAAATAACATAGCATAACTTAACATAACGACTCCAGTTTATTTGACTTTTTTTAATAATCTTCACGTATGAACTTGTTTTCAGTTCAGCCACCAAATTGCTGAGTGTGGTTCATTAATGTTAACAGAAAAGAATAAATTCATGCACTGGCTGTCATAAAATCTTTGCATTCCAACTGATTATATATTATAATTTCAATCTATGTGATAACAGTTCTATATGCAATAAATTAACAATTACATGTTTGGGTTAAATATCTGTATTTAATTTTATAGCTAATGCAATACATGTGCACCATTTATTTATCGTCTGCTAAATATCCACGTCTTTAAGTGAAATGATAGAATTGGCTTGACTGAATACCGTATCGTCGGAAATATTGTTGCATGATATTTTTTTTTGTGGTTTAATTAAATGGAATTGAAAAGGGAAACAGAATTTAGAATAACTGATGAGAATTTTTGGATGAATATTGATAAACTGCGACGTAGCCTTATTTTATTTTCTAAACAGAGAACACTGAACTCTACCGCAAAAGGAAATGAAGATAAGTGCTCTAACTCAAGACAAGAATGTAATAATGAAAACACCTCGCATAACAGGTTATTTATCTTTTTTCCTTAATATCACTTCCAAATGTAAAGGAATTTAAGTTTATGGCGACATTTTTTAATTATGACTACACTCGAAAGAGGATCTAAACTGTTGTATGGATAAAAAATATCTACTTTTCTCTTATACGCACTATTCAATTAAATATACTGAAATAACTGTTATATTTTAGAGAACAATTACTAGAAAAAATCGATGGTATATTCCGAAATTATCTACATAAAGCACAAAATGACGAAATCGCAACTTTGAAATTCCCTAAACGAGACCTATGGGAAAACACAAAGTAAGTTTTAAATTATTCGATTCGTGTTTTACTTTTAAAGAATTTAAATGCTTAAAAAATGCTAATTGTAATATGCCTGTTTAAATTTTCATAAATAATTTCCCGCTGCAAGTTACTTATTATTTTTTATTCCAACATTAATCGTTAAGTTTATTTGCACTTAAAAATTCAACCAGAAGTTAAAATTTCAATCAAAAGTTAGAGGAAATATAAATCTTTGCACGTAATATATCGCTTAGCAACTGGTAGTAATAGCATAGCTAAAACTGGTCGCCTAGAAACCTGGTATATTGAATAACCAAAACTAACTAATGCTGTCCCATGCTATCAGTATATTCTGAAAATGTATATTATTTAATGCTTAAGTATTCTTTTCTACAAGCTAATTTCTAATTACATTATACAAAGCATTCCCTTTCCCAGTGTTATAATTGAAAGGAACAATATATTTATTGTTATAAGACTTCTGAATGAACTGGTGCGTAAAATAATTATGTGAATAAATGTTATGAATAAAACATTATCCATATTTTTAAGGTATTGAATTTTGCGGCACATAAAAAAAATTGCAAGTTATTAGCCTAAAGGAACCCCAGCCAGAAGGCCCTATTAATATCGAAACGGCATTTTACTTCGAATCACTATAAGCGGCTATATCACTTTTCAAATTGTTGCTACCAAATATTATCACCCTGCATTATATTTAAAGAAATTAAATAATGAATAATCTGCATGAATGTACGTATGCTTTTGGCACTGTGACAAAACAACTGTGTCTGTACCCATCAAATTTTGAATAACGTAATTCGGTGCCCTAACATAGGCACCTGGACGACCGAATTTTGAATTTATTTTATTATCTATTTCATATTTTGTAAAACTTTAAGTAATTTTGATTAATGTACTCAACAGTCTCAAAACTGTACGCAGTGAAATATTTTTATCTCCAGCGGGCGAGACTGTTTATCGGAAATTCTAAAGATATGTTATTTTTAAAAATTTGTAGCCTAAATTCTCTCGAAACGTGTACGTATGTGTAAATGGAAAAAACGACACTTTTGGCGTAATATAGAATCTGAAAGCTTTCAGATTTAAAAAAAAAATTCTATTTAGTTAAAATAAATTTTGTTTCACATATAGTTATGAACCTGACTGTGGAATTAAAATGAAAGAAAATCCAGTAATGAAAACAATTGGAGGTTCAGGATCTAGATCATCTTCAAGATTCGGTATTATACTTTTGAGAAATTTCTATTATAAAGCTGATTAACAAATAAATGTTTCAGCCTTCTAATTTATACCTGTTTTCTTCAGTTAGGATTATGCATGTCCTTACAAAAATATACAATTTGATAAAAACAAATACTTATCGTACAAAAAGGTAACATTTTCACTTCTTAAAATTTTTTTCTCAAAAATGCCTTTTTTATGAATAGGTTCAAAATCAGAGATTTATAAAAATAATATTTATTCCTTTGCAGAGAACTTTACTATGAAGATGTAACTTTATTTAAGCGCCAAGGAACGCTTGACAGAATTTTAGATGATATTTCCTGTTTCTTGAATGTACCGAAGATTCAGTTGCATGTGGTTAAGTATTTTCAATACATAGATAAGTATAACTAACTTATAAATGCTATTATTAATGCAATGATCAAAGCATAGAGGTTGCGAATTAAAACTTATTTCGCAAATTTATGGAAATAAAGATATTAAAGAATTTAAGAACCGTAAGTCATAATACGGACTAAAACAACTCAAAACATTTTAGAAATATAATTAATTACATTTTAGAGTCATTAGATACTTTTGAAGCAAGAGAGAGTGAAGAATGAGCAACGCCTTCGCCGGAAATCGAACCACGGACTTCACGGTTACGCGTCGAGCGTGCTGACCCCTACACCACGAAAGCATACGAAGAAGGTGGAAGAAATACCTTATACAGTAATTTCGTATTTACTGACGTAATAAATTTACGAAATCATTTTAGATTTAGAGCTGTGAACTTGATAATAAAGTTAAAATAATAATCTTCAAATTTGTAATCTTATGTAATTTCTGTTTACATATTCTACCAAGAGGAAACTACGCTAAAAGCAAGAAAACATTTAAATATATTAAGCTGAGTATTCAGGTTAAATAATATAGTTTGCTTAATTGAAATAACTCATATCAGTCATATTATTAAACTCATATCATTCAATAGAAGAGAAACACGCCAATGTGACAATCAAATTCGCCGTTACAACCTTGTATTTGGAGTACATTTACTAAAAACACTCAATCGATTTCGAGGGCAGCTACAGGTCCCTCCTCATCAGGAGAACAAAATATCTAGAAAGGGAAAGAAAGCTGAGTAACGGCTTTTTATACTCTCGGGTAGAACCACGCTGCCTCCTCGCGCGTGCCTCCTATTTGGCAAGTTTAGTGAACGGTTTTAAGTCTAACCAGTCCTTCCTAGCACTTTTAAAATTCTATTAACATAATTCTTGATGATTATTTTTGCCGATAGATGGCGTGCCTCCTCGCGCGTGGTTCTACCCGAGAGTATAAAAAGCCGTTACTCAGTTTTCTTTCCCTTTCTAGATATTTTGTTCTCCTGATGAGGAGAGACCTGTAGCTGCCCTCGAAATCGATTGAGTGTTTTTAGTAAATGTACGCCAAATACAAGGTTTTGTCAGCGAATTTGATCATACCATTCATATTATTAACTCATATTATTTAAATTAACCGGATATTATGATTTCGGTCTTTACTATAATTTATCCTTTTCGTATTCCTGTCAAGAATGCAAATAAGTTAGCCAGTATTTAAAGACAGTATTTTTTAGGTTTTTTGGATTTTAAGACAGAGATTAGTAGCGCGGTGCAAAAATCTTTAAAATTCGGATACACTATGAATAGGTAACATTTTGTGGGGTAAACATTTGCTGTAAGGTAACTATTTACGTATCTGTTAAAGTGAAATTATTTATATCGCAGCCACTTTCAACTTGGCGATCTGTTTTTCAAACCAGGCAGCAAATTTTAACAAGATATTTTTCCCTTTATTTCTATGTCAATTTCTTTTCAGTTTTTTCAAAAGCTAAAAGAATGCAGTGTCTCACAAAAGTGATGGGACACTTGTGCTTTACAAAAGGAAACTGTAATAAAATAAATTTAAAAAAATGTCAAAATTTTTTGTGGGTGTGTTTCATACTTAAATTTAGTAACAATTATTACATAACATACATTTTCTCAAAATATTAAAATATTAATTTATTAAAAATACAATTGTTTAGAACGGAGCAAAAAATGGCTCACATAAGTGATGGGACACCATTAGACTATGCAACAAAAATCGTCTGAAGTAAGCAATAAAAATACTTTTGGGGGTTTTTATTTTTACTCAAAAGCAATTGGCAATAATTTATAAAATCATCTGCCTTATTTCTCTCCAGTTTGTTTTGGAAATTTTGTGTTTTTTAGCTCTGTGCAGCCATGAATGGTAAACGAAAAGAAACTTTGAATGAGATTAGAAAATTAGCTATTAATTTGCATATTGAACGTGGAAAATCTATTAGAGAAACTGCTGAGACAGTTAACTTGAGTCATTCAACAGTTTTCAATATCATTAAACGATATAAAAAGAATCATATGATTCAGAATAAAAGAAGACCTGGCCGACCATCAAAGTTATCCAATGGAATAAAGCGAATTATCTTTCGAAATATTAAACAAAAATCCAAGAATGAGTGCTCCTAAAGTTGCTGCTGATTTACAAGCATTATATGGAGTAATTGTTAATCCTGAGAATATTAGAAGAGTAATTCGATCTACTGGATATCACGGTAGAGCAGCCAGGAAAAAATTCTTCGTAAGTGAAAAGAATAGAAAACTCAGACTGACTTTCGCAAAATCCAACATAAATAAGAATTCTGATTACTGGAATGAAGTTATATTTGCTGATGAGAGTAAATTTAATATATTTGGTTCTGACGGTAGAATCTTGGTGTGGAGAAAACCCAGGGAAGAATTTCGCGAACGGAACTTGGTGCCAACAGTAAAACATGGTGGAGGAGGCGTTATGTATGGTATGGGGGTGTATGTATGGCCAACTACCTGTAGTTGGCCATGGTGTATGTCGTCCGCTGGAGTTGGTAATCTTGTTTTTATTGACAGTATAATGGATGAGTACAAGTATATTGGCATATTAAATCAAAATATAAAATCTTCAGCACGAAAATTGAACCTTCATAACTATTTTAAATTTTACCAGGACAATGACCCCAAGCACACTGCTTTGAACGTTAAACTCTGGCTGCTGTATAACTGTCCTGAAGTAATAAAAACACCACCACAATCTCCAGACTTAAATCCCATAGAGAATATTTGGCAAGAATTGGAATCAAGAATTCGCAAACACGCCATTTCTTCAAAAGAACAATTAAAATCGGTTCTTCAAGAAGAATGGGGTAAAATCACTCCAGAAATCCCAAAAAAATTAGTCTAATCCATCCCAAGAAGATTAAATCATGTTTTAAAAGTAAAAGGAAGTTCAACAAAATATTAAAACCTTTTAAAAAGTAAAATTTTTGGATATATATTTGATGGAAAAGTAAGTGTCCCATCACTTATGTGAGCCATTTTTTGCTCCGTTCTAAACAATTGTATTTTTATTAAATAAATATTTTAATATTTTGAGAAAATGTACATTATGTAATAATTGCTACTAAATTTAAGTATGAAACACACCCACAAAAAATTTTTTACATTTTTTAAAATTTATTTTACAACAGTTTTCTTTTGTAAAGCACAAGTGTCCCATCACTTTTGTGAGACACTGTATATTGCATAAAAACCTGTGATTTTTGTTACGCACATTGAGAGCTAAGTTTTTAATATTTAGTTATAAATATTTAACTAATAAACTGATCAAAATATTATGCTAGAAATTCACGAAAAAAATTAAGAATATCAATTTTATTTTTTATTGCATAACATATCCTAATAGCTGACAACAGCTAAAGGCTGCATAGCTGGTAACCTGAAATTTAAGGACTCTTATGGTAATTACATAGAATGTGATGCTTCATCAGAAGTAAGTTTAGCTATTTTTCAGTTTCACTTATATGTATTCATTTTAAAATAATATACGTTTAAGCTATGGTATTTCTTGCATTGCCTAAAAAATTTTAAATAATATGAGGTAAAAATAAAATGTTTGTAGTATGTAAAGAACCATTTTATAGATATAAAAACGCTTATAAGTTAATACACCAATGTTTATAGCGTATTACAAGCTGTACAAAATTTCCAACATGAAATTCAGTACCAGGAATTCGCTAGTTACAACTTTTGATATTAATTTTCTCTATCTATTCCAGTTGTAGGTGTTAATTATCACAAATTAATTGAGATTCCTTTTACAGTGTTATTCGCATCGATTAAGGGCCTTGCTAGAGCAAAAGTAGTATCCGTTTTTGCTACAGTTTTGAACAGCTGTGAAAAGAAAAGCTATCGCACCTTCTGGCGACAATCACGACAAAACTTTTAGCGGTGATCAAGCATGTGAACCAAACAACAGGTGTAAGGTGTGACATCTCTCAATTGCACGCAAGCCCTGGAAAAAGGCGCCTGTGTCCACAGTTTTTTTCGGTCATACATTGACAAATGTAATGTATCTGTGAGGTATGAGGCATTGTTGCTTATATCACATACACATGACATTCCACATATGATAATATGGTGGAAGAAAGCTCTTCTGCACGCAAGGTTGAAGTACTGAGTAGATAACGATAGCACTACATTAGCAAATAGAAGCTATGCTACATGAGAAAAATCATATATATCATTCACAATTAAGTCGTAGTAGAAGTGGTCAAGAAAACATGTGCTGGATTTAAAACTGGGATAGATATTTCTTTGATTCGCTTTATTAAATATAAGTAATGCACTGCGAGTCCCAATACAACGTGCCTTCTGGAATTTGATGTTCCGGTTGATCCAAAAGTCCATTAACATTTGAAAATTCAATAATTTACGAAATAATGTAGATAGAGAGGTTAAAAATTGACACATATGCTTGAAATGACATGGAGTTTTATTGAAAGGCAAAAAAAAATGCAAAAAAAGCAAACATATAGCGCTAGGCAGCAAAATGTCAGTGATGCTGCATGACAATCGTGTGTGAAATGAGCTGTAGTGAGACAGGGAATCAGTTCCTTCATGACTTTGACATTTTTCTATCCTAGCCTTCGGCTGGTGGTCATGGTGTGATGTGGATTTATCACTTCAGTCATGATCGGACCCTTTTTTTTCGAGAAAATACATGATTCTGTTATTCAAATTGCCAATGTGATGTGTGCGAGGTACACTGACATGTTACAGAATCGCATCATCCCTAGTCTGGCTGATAAGCACCTGTTGGAAGTTATGACTGATGCAGGATGGCGCTTCGCTGCATGTTGCTACACGTATGAAAGATCGCTTGCATACATAGTTAGGTGAAGATCGCGTGCAGAGCCCCGACTTCCGTCATACTTGGCCTCTTAGGTCCCCAAATCTCAATCTGTGTGATTATTGGTTGTAGGGTTACCTGAAATCGCCAATCTACCGTGATAATCCGACCTCATTAAGGATGCTAAAAGACAACATCCGACGGCAATTTCTCACCGTACCTACAAATGTGCTGTACAGAGCTGTTTACAACATTGTCTCTCGACTACTGGTATTGTTGCTGAATGACGGCTGACGTGCTGAATATTTGTTTCAAAGAACATATTCTTTGCTGGAAATCAATTGTTATGTTAATCATTTCTTTTGTTATCATATTAAGAGCTATCTGTTGGCTGTTTTAAGCTTGCTTTCAATAAAACCCCATAACATTTTAAGCAAGTGTGTCAGTTTTTACCTCTCTACCTACATTATTCAGTGAATTATTGAATTTTCAAATGTTAACAGACTTTTGGGTCACCCAATATATAAGTCGTGGAATTCTAACTGTTTGTATTCATTGTATGCCCTATATCAAGAGCCCTTACAATTTGCCCCACTTTATTCAGTGTTGTCATCTATTTTCAGACAACTTTCTGGAAGGCTGGGAAAATTCAAGATTGCGTCTGTATAAGAGATATGCGTAAATAGTTCCTGCATTAAGGACTGAGGAAAACCAAGAGAACCACGGAAGCTTCGTATATTTTGACATAATTTCTTAGACAAATATGTCATCATATATGCACACCACTCAAAGCAATAGATTCCGTACGACACGCATGTCATCTGCCAGGAATACGCCTCATTACGTAAAATAACCTCGTAACTCAAGACACATTACATTTGCCAGTCCGTGGCTGAAAACTGCTGGCAAGTACGACTTTTACATTTCTTCAAGGTGAATCCGAAATTCTATATTTTGCACCTGTGGCTTTGTTCACATGCTAGGTAACCCTCAAAATTCCGTGACGATTGTCGTCGGAGAATTCTATAGTTTTTCTCATAAAGCAGCGGATTTGTTTTGAGGTAAGCAGCTAAGGTTGCACGTAAGATGTATTCCAGCAGTCAAGATCCAAAGAAGAAAAGAAGATCATAGGAGCTTCATATTTTTTGAAGTAACAGAAAAAACACACGTAACGTAACACAGAAAGCAAGATGCCTTTAATTGAAATCTATCTCCTTAGGATATTTGACAGAAGAACCATGCAAAAGACACGGACACTAATTAAATAATTACTAATTATTAAACAGTATGGATGGTTGAAATAGGCCTTTTTTTCTGCTAGGAAAATCTAAGCATCTAGAATTAAATTAAGAGTTACGGTTTCCTATATTTGCCGTAAAATGTGAATAGAAATGTGAGAATTTTATTATCTATATTGACTTCACTTTTGAATCAAAATACAAAATAAAGCCAAGAAAAAGCTACGAGGCATTAAGAATGATTCTTAGTAGTTTCTATAAAATTTCGAAGGTTGTATTTCTTTATTTTTAGGGGGGAGGGAGAGGAGATGCTAAAGCCGAAACCATTGAGGCATACATAAAAATTGGCTTTGCCAACTGCATGCACAGAAATATTTTTATTTCAGTTTACAATCAGTTTGGATTTACGGCCTATCAATAGATATATTACTCATTAGCATTTAGTGCCATTTATCTCTAGTAAAGGTCACATGATTTGTAAACGCGTTTCTCTTTTAAAATAATAGAAATACATCTTATTTTTGTGTTATGCAGTAGAATAATTCAGTGCCTTAATGTCGTAGATATTTTGTCTAGTTTTGAACCCAAAATTTACAACTGTGAACTTCGCAGTAATTATTTTTGTTTTCTACTCTTTGAGCTAGGTAATTAACTGAATAGTCGTCAGCTGGAATTCTCCACCTGCTAGGCTATGGGATGTCACTGCTGAATAAGAGTACGGTCTTTCGAGATATCCCCATTGTTACATTCTTGGCAACAGACAGTTCACTATACTATCGATGCGGATACGTAATGGTCGATATTTCATATAGCTTCCTGTGATAAACTCGATTCTGTTCGGCAATTCAACTTAATAAATTTGTTACTGTACCAACATGCGACAATTTTAGTAAAAACCTCTTCAGTATCTTTAAGAATGGCTGCAACAGATTCTTTTTTGACAAACCGTTCGTTGGTTATTCTGGGATGCGAGCAGTTTGGTAAAATGTAGACTTCTCTCTTTCAATCCAGAATGCGTAGGAGAATTATTATGCGTAGGAAAAATGCGTAGGCTCTTTTATAATCCAAACTACGTTAGAGCTATTCATTGATTGAGGAGAAGTAACCAGCTCTCTTGAGAATAATATTCTCAAAAACATCGCAACTGCAGGAAGCAAGATGATTAGATGCTAATTTTTCGGCTCCTTGACATCATTTTAAGAATTTTTGACGGTGATAATTATCGATAATTCATCTTCGGGAGAATATTTATATTACGGCAGGTATTTAATATATTAATAAGCAGGCATTGAATTTACAATGCCCGCTCATTAGCAGCAGGCGACAGGCGAATAAGCCGGCGACAGGCTATTAAATATATTAATATTTTTCTTCGAAAAGTACTTGCAGGTCATGCTTACAAATTACATCACTTCCTGTCGTCTTCCTTGGATTTAAATCATCTACGATTGATGACAATTTCTGAGCTGAACTTGTTCTAGGCATCTTTAAATTTGCTTTTACCGGTGGTATTTAAACTATGGGTCGCGACCCCATTTAGGGTCAAAAAACTCTATAATGGGGTCGTAAGGTGGGTACGAATTCTAAAAAATCTGAATTTATGGCATATATAGGCATGGCCAATCCGCGGCTTACGAGTCGCATGAGGCTCTCAGGCCTCTTAACTGCTGCTCTTAAACCACACGAGAATCTTAAGCTCTTTAAATGCCCCCCCTCGCATGTACGTTATAAGTACGCGAAGTAGTAATTTAAGTCCTTAAATTACATTATGTGTGTTAAATGTGTTAACAGTTATTTGCTTGTAATAGTTTTCAAACCACTCGCTGCTGTCTAATCGTCAGAGTAAACACATAATAATAAATAATTCCATTTTTGAAAATTACTACAGCTATGTTAATTTGAAGTAAGCCATTGAAACAGTACAAAAGATAAATTCGAAGGTCATTAAAAAAATAAGGTAATCTAATTCTTTTTTCCTCTCAGATTTTATTTTATTGCGAACAGTTTCTCCTTACAGTCCTATGTTGTCTCGGTCTCCGAAGATTTGCTACTCTTTATACGGTATTGCTTTTTTTTTCAATCCTGGAACGGCTTAAATAACCGCTGAGGAAACCTCTGTGGTGTACTGGACTTTTATTCAAAGTCTGAAGATTCATGTAAATACTTTACGGCGGATTATATAAAAATCTGTCTCTTAACTGGTCCGCAGATCTATCACAACCTTCCCACATATGGATTTACTTTAGCTTTCGGTATTCTCATCCTTAAGCCAGTCAGGCGATTTTTACACTTTCTTCTATCCAATTTTTGCAACGATATGCTGCAGTCACACCTTTTTCTTATTGTAAATTTATCTTTGATAAAGATTCCTTGGTAATTCTATACAGACATCATCATTTACTCAACTGTGATAGTTCATATCGAAATTTGTTTGGTTCAGGAGAAGAAAGGACTTCTTTACTGGATTGACAAAAATTTCCACTCCAGCTCGAAGTCTCGAACCTATGCTATATCAGATTATTTAAACACAGAAATTTTTTATCAACGAAGTCTTCATTTCATTCTGGTTGCATCAAGCAGTAAGGAACCTATCGGGCATAAATTGGTTTTTCTGCAAAGCTGTTCTCAAAATACAGTGTAATGATATTGATAATGTCATTGCAAACTAAGATATATCTTTCCATGTTGCTTGATGATTTTCCTCTTTTTCAGTCCGTTACAGATATAGTAAAATCTCTTGTAATTGGCGACATTAAAGTGATATTAAAGTGATGGCATGTCTAAATTTAAATCCTAAATTTACGCCTATGGCATAAAAATTATATAATGGGCTAACAATCTGAAGGTTTAAATCCGGAAAACATTTATGTTTTGCCTAGTATAACAATCAATAGACGGAGTTATATACAATAAAAAGATGACCCAGCGATGACATTTTATGCATGATATGTTAATTTTCAGAAAAAAAAAATTCGTATTGCAAGACGACAGATTTGTCTTGTCTTTTTCTGTTGGTGTAAATTGTAGCCAACGATTAGGTTCATAGATGATGAGTGGCGAAGATTTTCTTAGTTTTAAAACGCATTCAGCGCCCGTGGCCCATATCTTAGATTTAGTTACATATTCTAAGAAAATTAGTATTAGTGTAGAAAATATGTTAGCTTGGGTGGATGTCAACAATTCCATTTTCTTCAGACGCTTTCAGGATTACGATGAAATAATCGGACATATATTAGGAAAGGTGAAAGATGATGAGGAGAAAGGGAAAGACGATTATGAAGACGACAAGCAGAGACAGAAAGTTACGCGAAAGGAAGTTTTCGAAGAATAGCAGACTTTCATATACTTTGGTGGGAAATATTTGTCTATGTTAGTACAGGTTGTTAAGAAACTTTGTATACACACGAATTTTTAAACTGTGGCGACACTCTTTTAAGCAGAAAGTCACAACAAAAAATTCTTAACTTCGATAATAAATATGGTAATTTTAAGATGTTGATTAACTTTGTTTTCTTAAGTATATAATCGTGTAGATGTGTTTTAATTTTACGTAATCTATACAATTTTCGATATTTTTCATTGTGACCAATACATCAAAAATTCGACCGCCTGATTTCGTATGCAGCATTTTCTACAGATAACATCACAAAACGTGCAGAAACAAGTTTTAGAAATAGATATTCAATTATCTGGAAAACTCTCTTATCCGGAATTGAAGAGGTCCTGTTGTTGCCAGTTAAAAAGAGATTCTACTGCATTACTCTTCCTTCTGCTATTGATATTTCTGGTCTTCTTGGCTTTCGATGATCTAGTACACCTGACGTATTCTTCACGAAAGCGAGAAGCTCAGCAAAAGACTAAACTACGATACACCCCTGCTGTACCCTAGGGGCCTCAAGTAAACAATATTTGGTAAATGGAGTGTATAATTAAACTCTTGAATCTTCAGGTTCATTTTTTGGGTATAGTTTAACGAGCATATTTCATTAATACCCCAAGTTCCAATTAACATTTCAAAATTCTGTAACCATGATCAAACTGTATGAACTTTACGGATTTAGATACGGCCGAACTGAAAAAACTGCCTTTAGTGAGCGCTAGTACTGAGTGTGAATGCTTTTTTTAATTACACCTGCCTAGATTTCGAGCATACGGTGTCTTGTAGTCCAATAAATAAATGAAACTCCGCTGTAGTTGGAAGAGTCGTAAAGAAGTCCGATGAAAGAATATCTCGCACGCAGTACAAGAAAAAAGATACTGTCCTGTCATTGGAGCAGAGGCACACAACACGCAGTGTGGGGAGTCAGCAAGTCCAAATATAAAAAGACGAGCCTGTAAGTAATCATGCTGTGTCATGAGTCTGAAGCAAGCTACACCAATAGATCTCGGAGCTCTTCAAGTTTGCTTCTCCTAACTATCCCTCGATGAAGAACTAAATTATTTAAAAGCAATAGCTATTGACAGGGGCTTTTCACCCAACATTATTAATCAAGCAGTTAAAAAATTCTCATCTCAGCACACCAAAAGGCAGACTCTTGTTTTAAGAGATTATAAAAATTTTGTTTTCATTCCCTTCTTTTCATTAATTAGCTATAAAGTTGCACGTATTTCACAGAAATTTAACTTTCAGGTCGTTTATTCTCCCATCAATAAAATTCCGAGTTCCATACTCAAGGACCCCATTCCGGATATGAATTCCTGGGGTAGTTACAGGATTCTTTGCCAGTGTGGTGTAATTTACATTGGCCAAACTAAGAGAGCCTTAAAATTTCGCGTTAAGGAACATGAGGCATATGTTAGAAAAAAGGAAACACAGAAGTCTTCTGTTGCCCAACATTGTTGGTCCGAAAATCACACTTTCAATTTTTTTTGCTGCCAAAATTATTCAAAAAACGTCTTCCATTGGGAAAATGGATTTTCTAGAGGCATTTTACATTCAAAAATATTTTTCTGTTCTAGTTAACGAGTCTAATTCCAATCCACCTTTGCCTTCAGCCTTTAAAGAAATTATGTTTTAGTTCTGGTTTCATCAACAGATGGTACCAGTAGCTTGTCTCCTGTCCAGGCTTTCTTATCTTATCTTATCTAATCATTATGTCTTATCTCGTTCATTTGCGCTTTTGCAGCTGAGGATGGTGGCCCGTAAAGCCATCGAAACTAGTCCTGTGAAAATTTGATAATATAATACTGATTTTTGTAGTTTTACTTCTAAATTAAACACATATTTATTTGCTCAATAAGGCGCACCAATTCTTCGCAGTTGCAACATCCCTCTAATAACAGAGTCTGGCCTTATGGATGAGCTTTCTAATAGTCCGTTTGATGTTTGTAAGAGGAATGTGTAATTCAGGTTGGTTAAAACTACAACCCTCCTTAGTGTACCTGTTTGCCTGCTCATTGCCAGGAATATCGCTATGGGAATCTATTACAAGACAGCACGCCTTTCTGACTCAATTAAAGAGCTAATCAGTAATTTGTTCTCAAACTCAGTGGATGTAAGGTCACTATTATAACTGTAATAGTTTTCATTGTCTTCCGAGAATCCACAAATAGAACAATACTTATATCAGCTGTATTTTTAATGACACGGAGGCCCATCAAAAGAGCATGAAATTCAGCATCAAAGTTGCCACAAAAGTGCGCAACTGCCTCCCTCAATCGAAATAATTCTGAAAAGACACCATCACCAGCCTCTCCAGCTCAAAGAAGCTAATCTTTAATCTTTTTTTTTTTTTGAGTTAAAACATTAAGCGATTTTTACTTCCTTGTACAAAGTAAAGGAAATACTGTAATTATGAAAAATTCCGGGTATCATATTTCAACAGAAATATCCATTTTGGCCACTACCGAATGCAATTTAACAACGTTTTTGCTTAACATCTGTAGGCAAGGAGAGAATAAAGGACTCTTTTTCCCCAAATGAATTATAAAACTATTTTAAAACGGATTCAGAAGAGATTTCTTTCGTGGCGTCTGTATGTACGCACACACGTGTGTATCTCGCATAACTCGAAAGAGAGTATCCTCAGAACGTTGAAATTTTGTATATAGAGTTGCTATAACATGCAGTTGTGTACCTCCTATTTTGGTTCAATTGGCCGCAACAAAAGTATATATATATATATATCTGTTACTCGGCTCTGTGAGCTCAGTTTTCTTTCTATTCTTGTATGTTTGCAAATTGTGCATTTTTCACTTTAAAAATGATTGAATTACACTATTTTTATCTTCTGGTTAAGGTTTTTATGCCTTTAGTTAATATGAATGCAATAGTTGTAGAATTATCAGCAATTTAAAAGTTGTTTAAGTGCAACTAAGCCTAACGGAGCAGCCATATTTGTTTACATTTGAAACTTAGCAGAATAGTGAATTAAATCAGTTTCTGCACCTTCAATGTCTTTTGCCGAGTGGGGCCAAAAGTAAACTTTCAGTTTTTTGTACCAAAAAATCTGCGTTCTAGCGCGCTGGCCGAATTGTCTTGCTTCTAATTTGGCTTGCCTCTAATTTTAATTGTAAAAATCTTTTTTTAAATTGTTTTAACTGTATTTGGTATTTTATGTGTTTTTAAACTTTCAATTTTTAATGAGGATATTTTGAGTTTTCATGTATTTTTGCCTTGCCGCGAAGTGAGAATTAAATTAATTGAAAAGGGATATATCTGTAATGAAATTCGAGGAAATAAGTTTAAATAAAATGCAGGAAAAAATGCGTATAATTTAATATTCCGTACAAGAAAGTCATGCGCTGTATTCATTAGATTTTTTTAGGTTAAGATTGGAGAGATTAGAATGATTTAAAAAAAACGATAAAATTTGAGTTTTGAAAACTCAAACCCTTTTGAAGATCAGCGAAATCTGAAGATTCAGATGTTCCCTCTTTTTCGTTCCTTTTAAAATAATGTAAACATGAAATTATATATGAATACTGAAAAATGTAACATCGGTTCTCAAAATTTTTTGAATTTTAAAATGCGGTTTCTGCCATTATCAAGTTTGTCCGTCACTAGCGTATAACTAAGGATCGACGTTGTGATTGGGATTGCGAAATTGCTGTTTGTAATCGTTTGCACTTTTATGGGGTTGCACTGCTATACAGTTTGAGTACCAATAGAAAATAGCTTATTTCACAGTTATTCATAACTTAATTATTGATTAAATAAGTAAAAAGTGTTATTTTTACACATATTTATTGTGATATAATAATTTTCATGCCTCTGTCATTCAAATATTGAATTACAAACACTAGGGTTTACTAATGGGGAAGTAATTCATGAAAACAATGTTTGATTTCTGATTTTTGCTTCCCGCCTCCATAACATCAACGCGAGCAAACACCAAATCACCTTGAATATTTAAATTTGCGTAGAACAAAAAACTAAGCAAACTGTATTCCAGGAGGAGGAAGGTGGAGAGAATTCAATTTGGGACCATATATTACAACCTTGTGTTGCATAAGTCTTTATTTCTAATTAAAAATTCTAGATCAGTTATCAACGTAGAAGCCAAAAATTATAACCATTCGCACAAAGATAATATTTATATTGTAAGAATATTAAATTATTAAACAATCTTCATATTCTATTATGTTCTTTACAGGGTACCTTGATTCCTAATGATGTATGTGGCATCAGCTGTATCCTTTAAACTTCAAATTTATTACAGCATTCCTCGCTTTGAGTGCTTGCTGTTTTGATCATTTTCCTATATAGCACGAGTTCATAAAATCGGATACAAGTTATTTTTTCCAACTACTTTTATTACATTTTGCGTATTTTACAGTACCTTTACATATATGTACAATGTGTTATTTACCTTTTACCTGCTTTACAATTGAATATGTTGTGTGCCAACCAATGTTTTTTAGGTAATCAAAATTCGTTTGTAAGCTAAGAAATGACTAGATTCATATTTCCGCCATCCTCGTGTTCTTAACTTCTCGGATAAGAGAGAGACGCTGTTGTTTTTCCTTGTCTTCGTAAGAGTAGGAATCACTTACGCTTTTAAATAAAGTATTAAGATTCGGTAACATTTTAAAACAAAAAAAATAAATGACTTAACAAAAATATTTTTAATTTATTTTATTACTAATTCTTGAAACGAAATATTATATTTCCTTAATGTTTTTAATCAAAAGAGCAGGTAATTTTATAGAAAATAATTTTAGTTTGTAATACTACTAATTATTTCAAAATTATCACTCTACACTAAGGATTCAGTATCTAGACCAATGTTTCAAATTGACAGGTACCTTCTAAGCCAAAAAACTATGTTAAAAGGATAAAATACATAAAAAGTGAATATCATAATTCGTGATAATGAAATGCAGTGTAATCTTTCTAAGACAATCATCCACGGATCTAAATAATTTTGATCATCTGTTGAAGTGTTTAGATTAGAAGAGATGGAGACTGATGCCAGTGTTTATTTATGTTCCAAAGAATATTTGATTATTTTCTAAAGTGGTCACCATAAGAAGTTTCACTATAGTCATCAGGGCCAGCCCCCGAGTTATCCAACTAATCAAGAAACCATTTTTATTTGCACCGATATTCATATGAAAAAATTTTTATGCACCTGGAAAAAGGAACTAAAATTTCTAACGGCGACCACTTTAAAATAACCTATAAGTTTTCAGAAATATAAATAAACATCTCTCTTTTATATTGAATACCTCCACGAAATATCAAAATGGTATACAACAGTTGGACGTAGAGATACTTAAGTGTATTAAATAAGAAAAACTGAAATGTAGAAAGAATTTCATTGACTAAAGAAAAGAAATGCATACAATACTTAAAATCATCATAAAATGAAAGTAAAGTAAAAATTATAAACTATTTGAAGACAAAAGTATAGAAAAATATTCATAAAGAATTTTGAATTAATATTCTGCTACTATTTATTTCAGTGCTTTTACGTATTTAAAATTGATAATAGCATTTAAACACCCAGGTAATTAATTTCATATGGTAAAACATATTCGGTTTATTTGAAAGAAATTTTGAGAACTGTAAATGGTGAGAAAGCACCAAATTACTCGGATAACCGACCGCTTTGCCAGGAATTAAATATGGAGCAAAACAACCTGCGTTTAATGATCCAATTTTAGCTTCAGGATGTACTTAAATTAGTGATAAAAATGGTTATCTGTAACAATTTAAGAACAGAAACGTAAACTCAAGAAGGGTTAATTACATTTTATTCACTCAAAATAAGATTAACAGTCAGGCCCTTTCTTTGGCAAAGCCTCCACTTGGGCTTAAAATCAAAAGTAAGAAATAAGAACTAACTAAAGACTAAGAGATTTAGCCGAAGCTAACACAATTCTAAACTAGTTGGCCAGTAATATTAAATTAGCCAGCGAACTATCAAAAGGCGCGCAATAGGCCAAGCGTAATAACAGGTTAGAGAGACGAAGCCCAAAGGCAAACGCGCTACTCAGGAATCCTAAAACTCTGTCTGAGCGAAGTCAGTTGCACTTGACCTTAACACTACTCTCCTTCTCATTTGCATTTCACACGATTCTAAAAACATTATTCTATTCATTCTAGTAGGGAGTTGTAAGTTGAAACTAGATGAGATAGGAAAGGTGCATTAACTTAAAATAACTGATATAAAATTAAAATATACCTTACAAATTTATTACTGTAGACTTTTTATATACTTTTTGCTGTTTTTTACTTGCATAATTATTTTAATTTTACAATTAATTAATTAATAATAATTTGTATAATAACGCATTATAATGTACTAAATATCGCTTGACATAATAGACATAGAGCTTGACATAGAGCTCAATAAAAAATAATAAGTATTTATACTTTTTGCATACATTTCTTAAATTTCAAAAATTTTAATAATTACTAATCTGAACTCTGAAAGATATACAATCAGATGCACGTTTCATTTTACTAGTTGAAAAAAGTTCTGTCTTCCAAATGTTACTGGACAGTAAAGTAACAGAGATTTTAAGTCCCTGTATTTTGATAACAGTGAGTATAACATTTTCAAAATTTACAAGAGCTTTAATCCATAATCCAACCAAAAGCAAAATTAATATAATTTCTAAAGCAAATAATTGACAAATAAATTTTTATGTATGTTTGTTTTATGATTAAATATTGATTATGTCTGAACATTTCTTCAGTAGCCTACTTGTTTATCACAAATATTAAAACATTTTAATAAAACGTATAAAGAAAATGAGTTTTCTGCAGAAAAATTTTATTCTGATTCTGTATTCTCCTTTCCCCTTAAATTATGCCTAAAAGTATACTAGTTAATTATCAAAATACTTTTGATTACTTAGCCATAATTTTAGCAAAACCGCTGTACTATTAGGCATTTCATATGACAGCATTTTTTTAATTTGCGTCTTATCTCATTTATTGAATCGGTGCGAATATTAGACGGACTCCTTACTCTTTTGGAAATGCATAACAGTGCTAGAATTTGATAAAACGCATAACTGTGCTAGAATTTTGGAAATACATGACAATGCTATGCTCTTCTGGATTTCCCATATTATACGCATCACCTATATTTAAGTAAAATACATTAAAATAATTACATATTGTTTTTTATTTTAAAGCAAAATAGGTTTACTTAGTTTTGCCTCAAGGATATTTAAAAACATTTTTAGTTATTTTTGCGCAAAATCTTCAATATATTAAACTCATATATGTAATGCTGTGTGCACGCTTTTCTTCGCGTGTAGCAACTGAAAAAATTGGTTTACATGAATCGTTTTACATGTGAGGCCTCTTACAAAGCAATACATTACTCGATTATACAATGTTTAATGGAAAAATATCATCTCACACTCACATATTACTGCGAACCCGTCGATTTCATTTGGAACTGTCATACGATTTTTTTGTTAAATACATGGTGTCCCGTAAATGTTGCGCCAAAATTCTGGGAGAGGTAGGACACATCATAAGGATTAAGAATTGCATAAGAACCTATGACTGAAAATGGCTACGAACATCGAGTACAAAATGAGCAGATGCCCCATCATGTTGGAACCACATGTTGCGCCTCACATTTGGTGGAACATCGTCAAGCAAGGCGGAAACAATCTGTTCCAGAAAGATCAGATTTTTCCCGGCATTCAAACTGGATGGTAAAAGGTACGGCTCAACTAAGAAGTCGTTGACCAAACCCACATATTGACTTTGAAGCGTTGTTGTGCCGCACACCGTAGGGCTTTTCTTGAGCCCACGAATGCTGATTGTGGTGACTACGCCATCCCTATTAAATGTGGCTTCATCCGTGAACAACACATAAGCTGAGAAATTAACATCACGGGCATTTTCTTGAAGAAACCAATTTACGAAACGCACACGTTCAGGATGGTCATCGGGGACCAGTAACTGAACCCTTTGGAGACGAAAGGCGTGGAAAGATTCAGCATTCAAGACACTCTGGACACTGGTACGAGACATTCTTAATTGAGAGGCATGGCACATATGCTGGTCCTTGGATTAATCTCCACCATATCCAATACACTTTCTTCCCTAACGACTGAGCGAATCGATCGTGACCTGCTCTCACTTGTCCTGTCCCTTCTTAATGACCCGTAGTAGCACAAATTGTGATGGAGACGTGCAAACAAACTGTGGTGTGGTTGATGTCTGTCGGAGAAGCGTTCTTGATAAATGCGCGCAGCGACTCGTCCATTACTCTCAACTATTTCGTACACTAAGTGCATGTGTGCAAGCTCTCCGTTCGTATATCTTTCCATGCTCTTCGTACGGTGCTTACTGCTCGAATCAAGCAATCCTCACTTTCCATTAGCACTCTTCTGTACTGTCATTAGTACTCTTCTGTACATCTGTACTGCTCCCCCTTGGGGCGAACAGTGACTTTTCTGGGCATGGGTTCCTATGCAATTCTTAATCCTTATGATATGCCCTACCTCCCCCAGAAGTTTGGCGCAACATTTACGGGACACCCTGCATATTTTTGAAACCAGCCATTTATTGATAGATGGAGGTATTAAAAAGCATAGATTTCTTTAATAGCAGCCAAAACACCGTTTTCCTATCAATCTTTGTTAATTAGATTTCCATTCTAAATGACATTCCGACCACGAAATGTTTATTACGTTTTTTTCTGGGATTTCAATCTAAGCAATATTTTTAAGCAATATTTTTAAATAAATTAAGTTTGAAAAGTGGTATAACAAAATATATTATTTAATTAGGGAAAAGGATTTCCAGATGTTAACACAAGAGAAATGCTGAGGAAACTCTGGGAAACACTGGGAATTCCTATACTTGGTTTAGTTGATGCTGATCCTTACGGTAAAATTTGGAAACTCGTCTTTCTTTTCTTTTTTTCCATATTCTGGATTTTAGTTTTTGTAACAATAATTTGATAATTAAAATATTAAAATTTTAGGCATTGAAATATTAAGCACTTACAAATATGGTTCTAAGGTAAGTTAAAATATGTTTTCAGTATAGTTCTGTTATGTAGTGATTTTTGGTTAGTTTAGAATTATGGATTAATGTGTAGTTAATTGCAGTTATTTGTTAATTAATTATTGAGTGAGTAAATTATATGCATTAATTTATGCTTATTCTAAATTTTTCTTCACGAATTGTATTGCTTATGTTATTGAATCAATTATTTGTATGCGAGTTAAACAGAGTTCTCGTTCTTACGTTACGCGTTCGTTCGTAATAAGCCTTCGGGAGAAGGAGACAATGGGAAATCGGTTGTTTCTGCGTAATATTTTAAATTTAAAAATACTTCCTTTTTATTCACATGGTTGAAATTTATACCTCTTAAAGAGAAAAAATTTACCCTTCTTATGAATCTAGTTTCATGA
>KK112930.1:6528-26862 GCA_000611955.2 Stegodyphus mimosarum | reverse complement strand
TCCAATTCCTTGTTCACCCAGATCACCTGATATAACGCCGCTGGACTTTTTTCTTTGGGGATTTGTAAAGGACAACGTTTACAGGAGGAGAGTGTCGAACATGGATGACCTAAAAGCCAGAATTACAACCGCAATAGCCTCTGTGGATGCAGACATGCTTGCCGGTACCTGGCGTGAAATTGAATATCGACTTGATATTCTCCGTGCGACGAAGGGGGCACACGTGGAAGTTCATTGACAAGGGTCATGAAACGTTTTGAGTCCATCTAACCATTTATGTTATTAATTTTAATCTATCTTTATTATTTTATGAGTTATTAAACATCAAAATGGGTCCGGGACTTTATAAACACCCTGTATGGTTGCGTGCGTACGGGTTCGTAATGGACTGAATGCACTAGTCGATAAAAAGTTAATAACATTTATTATTGTCACAAGAAACAAAACAATACGCTGAAATATTTCTTCAGAGATATTCGTATAATATCACAATATCTCACAGCAGTTGTATTTTAAACTACTAGAATATAAACAGAACTCAAATTCAAAACACAGAGAAACTAATTCTATCTCACAGGGCATTGGCTACTATCAATAACAGAATTAAGTAAACAACAGTTCGCTTAAAAGAACAGAAGCTGAGCTGAGATGTTTTAATCCAGCTTTCATGGGCTTTTTAATCATCACGAGAATATTCTCGCAAAATCTATTTTCTCGATTTTTCTGGATAGCAAAACAGTGCCATTACCAGATATATATTTATTAAATATTAAATGCATGCGCTCTTGTATTTTTACTTTTTTGGGCCAGGCTTTCTCTTAAATTTCGTAACGTACTGCATTGCACGGGAAAACAAAGCAATTTTAATTACAATTCTATTAAAATAGTTAAATAAATATAAAATCTGTAACAATATATACTTTTTAATTCTAAGAATGCAAAATATGTAAGAAAATAAAAGCTACTGTGTTAAGGGCATTTCATTAAAGTCAACACCATACCAGGAGATAAATATTTTAAAACTGCTTTGCACTGCTCTTCTGCATGCATGTAAACATTTTGTTTTACTAAGAGAAACATTCAGGTGACAAGGTAAAAAAGTTGAATTACATATAGAAAAATTTATCTTCTCTATTTACATTTAAGGTATTTAAATATTTTTCAATAAAATACTTTAAGATTAATTCTTTAGAGTTTCCAGACTAAAACTAACATCATATTACTGCTGTTATTTCAGTTGCCGGCTTACATTAAGCTAAAGTTGAAATGAGTTTGTTAGCATTCTAATCGTAGAAGGAAACGTCATATCAACAAACACTGGATGCTAAAAACTACAAAAAGAAGAGAAAAATCAAACATTCCCTTCTCTAATCTACGTGCGCAATTCATTTTAACAGCCAATCAATGGAGGGCAATCTTCAAATTTTATGTCCTCTATCTAATTAAACGCTTGGGAGTAGTATTCTGAAATTGTAACATAAATTTCTCCATTGCCCATTGCATTACAAGCGGAATATGCGCTTATCTAATCTCATTAATCCCCTCGATTCATATAGACGTTCAGACACAGGTACTTTAAGACTTAAGATGTCAAACTGCATTTCGTCCATTTTTGGACTTGAAGATACTCAGATTTAGAGTAAATATGAATGGTGGAACATCTGAATAGCAGAAAATACCCGTTGTTAGTTAAAGATACCTTTGTTTGCATAATTAAAAATAATTTATACTAATGAAATATTTTTCTGTTGGTAAACATCGGAATGGCTAATATTCGAACATTTCTGTAACTGAAGCCTTCCGTTATTCATTTATCTAAATTACTTCGGTGTTGAAGAAGAAACTGAATAATTCGTAACTCAAGGTACAAAATGATAAACTAAGAAAGCAAACTTAATTCTGTAAGCAAGTTACTTAAATGCGCGAAAAATAACATTTTTTGGCTGTTTCTCATACGGTTTTTCTCGTGCAATAGCATCGCAGTGGGAGTTTAAAAAATGGCACTTGGGTAGAAAAAAAATCCCTTCAGGCAGTAAGGGAAATTTTGATTAGAAAATGCTGGTAAAAGGGAAGGCGAAAAGAGGCTGGCGCGAGCCGTCTGTAGAAACAGAAGGACATGAACATGACAAATTGCAGCCGAGTGCGATTGCATCACAAAGCACATCCAAACACATAATACGTAAGGAATTTGAAACGGGTGAGTTTTAACAACAGGAGACCGCCAAGAATGCCTATGCTATCACTGATAAACAACAAATCCGCTTGATCCGTCTCATTTCCTGCTCAATAACGCAGATGACCGGACCTTCTTGCGTAATGACAATTCTTTAGGCTAAGTGGCCTTGGAATTGTGATCTGAAGAATATTTTTCTGGAGTGCAATGAGCCCTTAGAATGTCAGGAAATAACTATCAATACCACAGCTTACCTTATTATTGTTGCTGATTACGTATTCTCGTTTATGGTTCTGATGTACCCTGATGCAAATGGCCATTTTCAGCAGAATAAATTGGCAGGCGAGATTGATTTGAAATTGGTTTGAAGATTATAATTTGGAGTTAAATTATTTCTATGCCCATTTCGGTCCTCTGTTAGTAATCCTATTCAGTATTTGTGAGATGAAGTGGCTTACAAAGCTTTTTGAAGCTTACTTCAAAACTTAGACACGTCAAAATCTAGTCGAACTTCAAGCCACCATTATTGATAGCATAGAACAATATTCCTTGGGAACGATATCAGTCTTCATGAGCCAATGTCTTGAAGAACAGCGGCTGTAATCATAGCTAAAAATGTATTTTTAGGGTATGGATTTAATAATGTGACCACTCAACGTATATTTATCCTCCTCAGCTTCTTATTTCTTGAAATATGAGGACTGTCTTCTTCTGTAAACTATGAGGACTCTTGAAAATTTAGTTGTGTAGGACCACCAGGAAGAATAAACCGGATTTTCTCGAGAAATGATAGTTTTTGCTTCATAGCAATGTCTAGTTGTATGTTATTGCTGGGGCATTAACAGGTTACTCTCACATCGATGGGTCAGTCTAGAGTATCTTCCGTAGAGTTTGATTTAAAGCCCTGCGATTTCTGAATATTCTTTAAACTGAAAAGATATATATTCGGGAAGCAATTCCTGATAACTAAAAGCAGCCTATTTCATGAACTTGAATCTTGCATAAAATATTATAAAAATTGCAGAAGACTCTAAAGAACAGAAAAATATAGAGCTACTCATAAAGTCATCCAATTAAGCTTATGTATTAAAAGAATCAGCTTACGCATTGTATGGCTCAATACATCTTTCTAACTCAATGAAATACATGTCTTAAGTTCAGACTAATTGTTTTCTAAACGCTCAGCTACGCTACATCTTTATTAAATTAAGACTAAAATTATTAACATAAATCACAAGAAAATTCTTGGAAGAAAAATGAAATAGGATATTCAGATATTAAAATTCTCAAAGTGGTGATATCTTGCATCACTAATTCTCATAACAAAATTCTACAAGGACTGATTTAGCATAAGCACAAAATTTGTACTCAGCATTATAATTATAAATGCAAATTTAGAAATGAGAGTAGTAAAGAAAAATCATAAAACATTAAACAATATGAAGATGAATAAATTGCGGCAATAATGTGCATAAAAATACGTCTTTTTAATTTATGACATAAAAATATTGCTTTTTCTGTTCATGTAAATGTATTTAAAGACCAATAAATCTACGTATATCAAATGAGTCTCCTCGTCTATGGGTTTTCCATCATTTTGCGCATGTGTTTGCATAAAGTTTTCTTTAAAATCACACTTTGCGTTAACACCGTCTTATAGCTAGTTGTGCTGCAAAGAATGATCAGGAAACAATTTTTAGACAGAAGAAATAGTAAAAAAGGCGAAGAATTCAAATGCAAGACAATGCGCCTTTCGCAAATACGACGATATTCACGGAATAGCTTCGAAGGAAACTTGAATAATGCATCGCAACTTCTGATTTTCTGACATCTCTTTTATTTTCTAAAGAGCCTCACAACATTAGCATAAAAACGGTGATGCGTGAAAGAGTATTCAGATTTTTTCTGTCCAATCTGAGTTCAACTTATATTACTCTCTTTACAGTTTTTTCAATGCACTTAACCTCCATTCTTTATTGATTGAGAGTATTTTATTCAGAATTTTTTTATACTTTCAATATTAAATTCGGCTTTTTTCGAATAATATATATAATTTTATTGTTTATAAGTGATAAAAATGTCATTTTTGTGTTTACTTAAAAATAATAATGAAACTCAAATTAAGAATATTTTTTTTATTATTAATCTGTTCACGTGAATATCCCGTTGTAAGTGTCTTTATTACCTCATTAGTAGTTTGATCTTAGAAATGTCTTTATCGGAGCCTTTCTACAATTTTTGGACTGTTATATTACAGTTATATTGCACTAAGCTATGCACTTATATTGCGTTAAGAGATAGTTATGTTCTACGCTATCTTTGTGTATCATCCTATCGTGTAGGCAAATATAATGTGCCTCTCGTGTTTCACTATGGAAAACACTATGTGGTCTTTTATTTTCATCTCTCTCTTAATCAGTTCTCGGCGTTTTGTCTTAGGCAAAGCATAAGATGTGTAATTAATAGCTCAAATTCAATGAATACATAATGCTTTGAAAATCTGATTAATTTAAAAGCAACAATCGTATTTCTTAATAATTTAGCTCTTAATTTTATTTTTAATAATATTTCAAAGTGATGTAAGTTAAAATTTTGGCAGTGTTATTTTATAATTACTTAAAGATGTTAAGATGTTTGTAATGTTATGTATTATATATTCAAGACAGAATTGCATAGATTTAATTTAAAATGTTTCCTCTCTGTTTTCTTAAATTATGTAAATAACTATCTGAATAACAGACAGCTTAAAAGAGTATTTCTTTGACATTTGCGTTATCGACATAACAAATTAGCTGGTAATCTTGCTGCAGCCCTTTACTGAAATATTTTTTAACCAGTAGATATCTCTTTGAATGGAATTATGTCGGTATCGCTAAATGCTTTCAACTTAATGTCAGAAGGAATGATAAACTCTGCTATGCATGTTTCATAAAAATCAAACTGGATCAGCTATATGCGATCTACAAATCAAGTTTAAAAGTTATCATTCTTCAAGCAATAAAATTTGCATTCTTTTCGCCCTTTACAAAAATAAATTATCAAATTATAAAGCATTCGTTCTCTTCATTTATATTATTTGTTAGTTATTTGCGATGTCAAAGCAGATAAGGACGGAGATACATTTAAAGAAAACAGGCTTGTATTGAAATTGCAGCGTGACACATGTTAAAAGCTATGGAAATGGCATGTAGGTAGCCTATTCATTCCTCAGGATCATAGCCCCGGATGGACTGCCATGGTCCAATAGTCTTATCCATTTAGTAATTCGTGTATCGCCCAGTCGGTCCAGTGGTTAGTGACGCTGATTGCCGTAGCGATGGGCTCCGGTTCGAACCTGGAGAAGGCTTCACTTACAATATGACTGATTAATTGAGAACTGATTAAATGAGAAAATGAGGCCTACCCCTCTAAAATCTACCATACCGATCTCAGCAATAAAAGAAATAGCTAGTTGGACAAGAAGAAATCAGACAAAAAATATCCTTTTAGGAACGAATGCATTCGCATTATTAAAATACAAAAGTGAATTTTTGTAATATTTACAATAAAACTCTACACTATAAAAATGTAGCATTCATTATTTTAATTAACCAAATTATTTTTAGTTTGAACTTTCCTATCGAATTCTCAAAGTTTCAGTTGCTGCCCGAATTTAGCGCGAGTGAGATATTTATGCAAATCGCATATATCTGTTAGCAGTTAAAAGGCAGGAGTTAACGAAGGGAAAGACAGAGCCTTGGATTTATCCCGTAAGGCTTCAATTACCAGTGTTTGCTAGTGAAATTCGCATAATTGCATTTCACTAAGAGTTAAGCTTCCCTCGCCGTCCTACTTAGAATTTAAGTTAGGGAACTTAATTTGTTAACACACTTTAGTTTCATATTATTTTAGTTCAGCCCAAGTAGTGGCTTATTCTCAATTTGAAGAGTTGTAAATATTTGAATTAAAGGGTCACTTTTAAACCCTCCTTCTGACTTTGTAGTTTCTGCAACACTAAAGGACATAGCCTAGATCTGCTCACTGTCCTCCACATAAGGTTTCACAGTTTATGCTCACGAAAAAGGTCAAGAGATTGAAGGAGAAACCTTATAAAAATACAAAACAAAAACAACGGTATGTTTTACTTGAATATATACGTTGAAAGCTATACTCTGAAAGAGACGAACCACATTTTGTAAAACATTGTACATACAACAAAACAAGATGAGGAAGTAACACATTTCAGCATTACATAAAGTCATCGTGTTGAGTGTGCCTTTTAGAAAGACACTCCAAAACAAATTAAAAATTTTGCCTCACAACTATCTAAACAGACCGAATTGCGCTGTGTGATATTGTGCCCGAGCAACCCTACGAACCTTGATACTAGTAAATTTAAGATACATCATGTAATAAAATATGTAACTTAAACAAAAACACAATTAACATTTTTAAATTTTAAGAAATCTTAGAATTTATTTTTCAATCAGATCATTTATATATGAAACAATATCTATTAAATAAAACCTTATCGTCTCTTCGGAGAGTGAAAAATTCTAAAATTCTAACATTAACAGCGAAACAGATTGTTTAACAAATCAGTAATTAAAAAAAACACTTCAATTTATTTAATAAACTAATTAATCAAAACATAACTACTTCATTTCCTTAACAATTTAATAATTCATAAACAAAACTATTTCATTTCTTAGCAAATTATATTTTAACTCAACTTATTATTGCGCAGAAAAATGAATTCTACTATTTAGATTAATCAATACATTTTCCAGACTAAATTTTCGTTAAACAGAGTTACAACTGAGACCGCCCTTTTAGGTAAGTTACAAGTATTAAAACTTGAACAAATCTGTTACAGATTCCAATTACTTCAACCTCAGCAAGGAAAGTATTCTCAACACGAAAAAAAATTTTAAATTCATCAACATTTCAATCCTTTAAAAAAATCATTCTAAATTAAGCCAGTAAAAATTTATATTTTTAAATAAGGGAAACCCTTTTCTAAGCTTTAATCTATCTTGTAATTAATTACGAAATGGTAAAATCTCCAGTATCCTATTTTTCTTAAGTTATGAACAAATCAAGTAAGAGAAATCTAAGCAGCCAAAAGGAGAAAAAAATCTTATCTGAGAGTTCCGGACAGCCAGTCCCTCTTTTAGAAAAAATGAAGCCACCGATGTTAAGTTAACTGGAATGTCCACACATTTTTACGATGTTGGAAAGATACATTAGGAAGCAAGCTGAACTCTCAGGCATGGTAAAGAAGCGAATAGTCGGTAAATCGTCATCTGAGAACAGCAAAACCAGCACTATTGGACTCCAGGGCAAGCTCAAGAACGATAGGCATGATAGTTATTATTCGTAGAAATTCAAGTTGAATTCATCCAGATTTTCCTTCAAAACGAGTTTGGAGTGGCAAAAGAAAAAAGGAAACGTACGGCCAAGTTCCGAATGACAGAATTAATCAGATAAAATTTTCCTTAAAATCATAATCAAGAGCTAAATGGACGGGGCAATCTGAGCCCTTAGAAGATCGCAAATATTAGTAAATTCCTCCCAAAAGGGAAATCCTCTGACGAGGCAAGAAAACGATTTTTTTTATGTCTAGTACATTATATCTGAAAAGAGGAAGCAATAAGCCTCACTTCAAATTCTACGAGCTTCCCTCAGAACTGCATGGGAAAGGCACGTGCAAAAAGAGGAGGAAGCGACACCTGCAACGCGTTTTTGTTACGAGGGAGTGCCAAAAATGGAGTGCCAAACCCCTTCAAAAACAATGAAAAAACTTGTTCGTCTCACCCCGCCTTACGCCCTGTAGAATTTCACACTTTTCTAATTGTCAGTTCAACCATTAATTGGACACTGGCCAAGAAAAACACGTCAACTAACACCTGGTTAAAGTTCACGTGGCAAACATACTCCTCCTCGCTGGAAACGCTCTTATCAGCGGAAAAAATGCAGCTAAAAGTCGTACCCAGAAAATCACCCCCTTCCTTTGAAACCCCACCGAAGTAGGAAAATTAATTAAATAAATTGCCATAACTCAAAAATTAATTTAGCTATTGATTCGAAAGTAGTCTCAAATTGAAGATCAAATTTTTCTGCTTCTAGTTATTCACCGGAAAAACAGGACTCTATTATCTCGCGTTCTCAAAGGATTGCCTTACATAGAATGTCATCCTGGCCCCAGAGGCAATCCTCGGGGTTGCGATCCAACCGGTGAAGCCGACGAGCCCCACTAAGTCGAAAACAACTACGTCGGGATGCAACGTCGTGCGGCATCACCCGACTCCACCAATAGGGGCGTTTCCCCACGGACGACCAAAGAAGTCTGACAGTATACCTCCACAACAGACAGAGGAACAAACACGACAGTACCAGTACGGTCCCTGTCAAGCCTGAACCAACCTAAGAATAAACTCGGGCTCTAGTTCTGTGAAGTCAACTTATATACCCTCGTGGTTGAGACTGCCTAAGTACAGATCCTAGCCAGTAGTACTTCCCAGGAATTCTCCTGAGTCAACCCCCGGGAGAGTCTGCTTCTAGTAATACAAATCATAAATATGTTACCACAAATTAAGTATTTTTAAATTCAAATATTATGTGGAAAATACACAAAGTTCCATTGCCCGCCTTTTCCAAGTTTCGCGAATAACGAAAGCTAAGAATGTAGAAAAGTTTGAAAAACTCCAATTAAGGTAAAACAGTAAAGTTACGGAATATGAAAGATTAAATTTTGATAACTCATTAATTACTTAATTAACTTAATTTCGCTACACAATGATCGTATAACCTTAGTAAAAGGCTTCATTAATCTTTGAACACCCATATGATAATCTGAAATTATAAATAACAGTTTTTATTGCTACTGGAAGAAACTTTAGTGAAGGATTCTCTTCTTATTGCCAACAAAATTGGATGTTCCCAAATACGAAGATTATCATCAGTTTTCGTATTTTCTCTAAGGTATTAGAAAAACACTAATTAGGCATACTTCCTAAATATTAATTTTAATAGCATGCGCAATCTTTCATTATTCTTTAGGTTGAGCATGACCAAACTGCAGCTTTTGAGTCATTAGGTTTGCATAGCTTAAATGCAGTTTAAATCATGATAACCAGCAGTTTTACTTTTGGAAAATAACTGTAAATTGAAAGAAAAATATGATCCAATTCGTAGTAATTTAAGTTTCAAAACTGCTTACTAAACTGTTACTAAACAAAACTACTTACTAAACAAAACTGCTAAACAAAACTGCCTGCTAAACAGTTTTTACTTCGTTGTACGAAGTAAAAATGAAGTATTGTGATCGCGAAAAATTTCGGGTATCATATTTCAACGAAAATATCCATTTTGACCTCCATCGAATGCAATTTAACGATGTTTTTGCGTAACATCCGAACGTAAGGGCAGAATAAAGGACTCTTTTCCCCACAAAAAAATTTATAAAACTGATTTAAAATGGATTCTGAAGAGATTTTTTTCGTGGCGTCTGTGCGTACGTACGTACGTGTGTATGTATGTATCTCGCATGACTAAAAAACGAGTAGGCTCAGTACGTGGAAATTTTGTTCATAGGACTGCTATAACATGTTAACATGTAGATGGGCCCCTCCTATTTTCATTGCAATCGGCACTCTGTTACTCGGCTCATGAACTCAGTTTCTTTAACCTTATGTGTTTGTAAATTGTGCATTTTTTGCTTTAAAAATAATTGAATTATGTTCTCATCTTCCGGTTAAGGTATTTTATGCCTTTAGTTAACCTGCATGTTGTAGTTGTAGAATTATCAACAATTTAGAAGTTGTTTAAGTGCGACTAAACCTAACCTTTTTGGCCATAGCGGCCATATTTGTTTACATTTGAAACTTAGCAGAATAGTAGATTTGTTGGCTAGCAGAATAGTAGATTTGTTGGCTAGCAGAATAGTAGATTTGTTGGCAATCTAGAGAAAATAAGTCTCGCAACAAGAAAGAGAACTCCTACTTTTATTATTGCGAATTACACTCATGTTCATAAAATAAGGATTATTCGGAGTCACGCGGAAATCGAACTCTAAAATAAATATATCACCTGTAAAATCACTACACACATCTTCAAGAATCATATGCAAATTTCAGGAAGTGTTACCGATGGAGGAATTGCCTAAAAAAGGGAAATACTGGACATGGAAATAGTGAATTCAGAAAAAAGGAAATCATTTGCTTCTGCACTAATTACGCAAAGGGTAGAACGTTTTTCTGAGAAATATTCATCTTACCTCAAAATGTTAAGGATAACAGCTTGGATATGCAGATTCATCAATAATTACAGAAGACCGGATTCTAAACAATCAGGAGAACTCGCTGTTCCTGAAATAGAAAACGTAGAAAAAAAATATGGAAGGTCGTGCAGATAGAAGCATTTGGCAAAGAACTTAAAATTTAGAAACCTTTGCACCTTTGTTGGTTCATATGGCCTTATTCATTTAAAGACCAAGGTTACTAGAAGGGATGAAGAAGAGAAATTTCGCTGTCCAATTGTATTGCCTTCAAATCATGACTTAGTTCATAGGTTAATTATAGATTACCATTTACGATTATCCCATGCTGATGTGCAATTCGTACTAGCCAATATTCGACAGAAATTCTGGATCCTGACAAGAAGAAAAAAAATACATAGAGTTCTGATAAAATGTGTTAGCTGTAGAAGATACATCGCAAAGAGTATAGAAACTCTTCCAGCACCTCTTCCTGAAGATCGTGTTAGAGATGCCCTGGTGTTCGAAGTGACCGGAGTCGATATAGCTGGTCCTCTTTATTTGAAGAAAGAAAAGAAGGCATGGATCTTGCTCTTTACTTGCGCAATCTATCGCGCGATACATCTTGAACTGATAGAAAGTTTTATCAACAAACAGATTCATCTTGGGATTAAGAAGATTTATTACTAGATGAAGCCCTCAATTATTTACAGCGATAATGGCACTAATTTCGTCGGAACTGAAAATCTATTAAGATCGACAGATTGGAAAGAAATAGAATACCATTCAACTACTATGAGAATACAGTGGAAGTTTAATCTCCTAACAGCTTCATGGTGGGGCGGTTGGTGGGAGAAGTTGACCCAAACAGTGAAGAAAATGCTGAGAAATGTTCTTGGTGAGTCCTGTGTCTGTTACGAAGATATGTTGACTATGCTTTGTGATATCAAATCAGTGATAAATTCAAAACCCCTTACATACCTTTCAGAAGATCAAATGATCTTACGACACTGATTCCTTCAATGTTTCTGCAAGGTGTGAATGACGTCAGAGTACTAGACTTACCATCAATACCACCTAGATACCTAGTACCACCTAGATACCATCAATCTGACAAACCACGATACAAGTTCTTGCAGAACTTAAGAGAACACTTTCGCAAAAGATTTCGTGATGAGTATTTAGCTATTCTAGCGCAAAGATCACCTAAATGATCTGCTGGCACTATAAACAAGAATGACTTGGTAATTGTGGGAAGCGACAATAAGAAGAGAATAGATTGGCCAATATGTCGCGTTGCAGAAACATATCCTGGAAGAAACAACGAAGTACTTGTTATCAAAGTAAAAACTGCAACGGAGGAACTACTAAGACCTGCGAAACGTATTTATCCTCTCGAACTTGATAGACCTAACTTGTTTAGTGAACAGGTTAACTCTGAACAGGAAGAACTCTGCCATTGAGTGTGACAATGATATGAACTATCGAACTAGATATGGACGTAAAACTGTAAAACCTGTTACATATGTTTAAATTGATATACTAATTTTTTGTTTCTTTTCAGTATGTTAGAATTTTAAATGTCCTGATTCTAGTAAATTGGAATATGTTATCTGGATATGCTAAGAAAATGTTTAGACGTGTAATACTCCTTTGTAAGTATTATTTTAGTGCATTTATTATTTTCATATTTGTAAAAGTTGTACTTGAAATATTGATTATGATATGATTGAAATTTAGTTTTGATTTTACCATCCCATCAATGCAAAATCAAAAGGTCGGAGAATGTCTCATTCTTACCACTAGATGGCGGGCATTCCTCCCTTTTCTTTCTCTGGTTGAGATATGAGAACGAGACTAGATTCGAACGCTCTCTGAGGAACGTAAGGACAAAAACATCTGCTTTAGAAAAACAGCTAAATGTAATACAGGTGGGAAATCAGTACCGCCAGAGACGTGACGTCCTCTGCCGCCAGCCCAGCCCAGCCCAGCGCAGCGCAGAGAAGCGGAGACAACACCCAGAGGTAGACAAGTACCAGACGTGGTAGGCAACAGACGAGTTCCTTCGAGACTTAGGTTTCGGGTCCAAGCGGACGATGCTTGTCTATAGCTAGCCATGGATGAGAATAGACGTATTCTCTCAAGGCATGAGCTTACGTGCCTGTAGGACTGTTAGAGACTCATGGCGTGCGAGAATTACTCAGTATTACACGAAATGTTATGGACTTACGAATCTTTGTGGGGTTATCGTTACCTTTAGTTATGTTAATTTATCATGTTATATTATCATCCCATCTTTTATCATCTTTCATTCATATCAGTAATTTCATAATAAATTTACTTTACACTTATCTTGTGCTTTCGATCCTATAACCCTACATATATAAGAGAGCTGTCTTAAAATATTTAATATCTATTTTATAAATAATGCAATTTAGTATTTCTGTGAATAAATTATTAAAGACAAGATGGCCTCTTACTTGAAAGATATCTTACTGGAAACAAAAAGATTATTAGATGTCACGCGTTCCGAATCCTGAAGATGTATCAGGTAAGAGACTTTACATTACCACTTTTGTAATAGATGAACCTGATGCAACAGATGCATCTCAAATCTTGATGGGTGGCAAAAGGAATATAGCAGGGTGGTATAGTTTGTCTTTGCTGATGTTACAAGTTAACATGACCTGAGTTAATTGACTTAAGGATAGGTTTAACTTTTGTCTATAGGTGCCCCTTGTAGCCATCAAGTATTATGGAAGACCTCGGTGGCATCGGGTATTGTAGCTGCTTGGTATGTGATTGCTCGCTCGTGTCACCATCTATTAGCACAACGAAATGCGCAGCAGTGAACAGGTTTCGCATGCCGTTGAAGATGATAATGACCTTACGATGATACGATCCTGGGTCAGTTTCATGCGAATAAAATTCTCTACCACGAGCGCAAAAGAGCTCTCGTACGCTAGCTTCCCGTACGCTTTCAAAGTATTTGAGAATTCGCACTCTTTCAAATTTGCAAGCCTGAAGTGGATCGCAACACCCTATTACAGTAAACCGCTCGTAACACTAACTCTCTTAAGACGAACATTTGGTCAGCAAGAACAAAATGTTGATCCCTGGCAGCGATGTATATAAGCTTACAGTATGGTTAATGTCATGATTAATGTATAGAAAAAAAACTATTCCAAAAGTAAAATTTGAGCCTCCAGATAAAACGAATTTTTTTAACACGAACTCTTATTTCGGCGCCTTGAGATTCGTATTAACGAGGGTTTACTGTGTATGAGAAAAACTAAACTATTACTATTTTATGTAAAAAATATTGCTAAATTATTTTAAAATAACATTCGTATTAAAAATAAGAATTTCTTCGCAGCTCTCATTGTCAGATATCACTTGGTTTATTCTTTCCAAAGAAGTACGTATGAATTGACAAAAAAGTAAATTCACCAGTGGTAGTTCTGAAATTACTACGCTATTCTTTCTTAAAACGAAAGAATTTTTACATTAATGTGAAGACCACTGCATTTTCCTCCGTTTTCCGTTAACTTTTTATTAAAATCATTTGCACATTGCGACAACAAAATAAAATTCGACGCCAGGATCTAATGCTTAGTTTTCTACCAGAAAACGTAGAGTGTTCAGTACATTGCGCAAAACATAAAATTCGATTATTACAAGAATATATCTTTTAAATACAGAGTAGTGAAAAAATAACTTTAGTGAATCTTCTTATGGCAACTACCTGCTTAAGAGGACCATTTCTGAAGTGATCATATGTCTGAGACTCGAATAAATATCGATTTTGAATGTCACCTCTCAAAAGGAATCACCTACATAGAAGACAGATATTATAAAAAATTGACAGAAGGCAGTCTGTTCCAAACGGTTGCTAGGATTTAATGCATAGACTTACTCTTCTTTTCGTGACTCGGGATTTTTTTTTTTCGAAAAACAATCCTGCTGCAAAACGTAAATAATATTTATTCATGCTTGTATACAGTTTCTATTCGTAACTATTTTATGCAGTATAGGGCAATGATACGAGAAATAACAAAGATAATTCAATAACTGTGTAGTAATACTTTGTGTGAATATAAGATCTATAAACGAGTTAACAAGTATGCTTGGCCAATTCGAAAACCATGTTCAGGTTAAAGGGCTGTTTTAGGAAATTGAATGCCTTGCCATTTCTTTTCGCGTTGACATTAAAATCTCCCTTCATGATTAATATTTTAGACATTGCTTATCTAAGTACTTCCATTGTTGTTTGCGAAAATTTTCTCCTATATGATCAAGCTGAAGTGTGCCTAAATTTGATGATAATGTTACTGGATGGATTTGTAGTTGTGAAGATCTAAGCGTTTACTTAACCCTCAAAAGCGTTATAATTTTTCTCTTCCACAGATCACCATGGAAGAACGTTACGTCTAAAGCGTAGGATTGTATTAGAGAGATTTCACTGGATTTAGTTGCATCTTTTGGATTTTCTTGAATTTAAAAATGCGGCTCAATATTCTTGCTGTACGTAAATACCACTGAAGCCTGAGTTTCCAGCATAGGCTAAATAATATTTGCAATATTCCTGTCGTCTCTAATGCTACTACTATTTGATCATTGTACTACTATATTTCCTCCAGTACTTGACTTAAAGCTCAACAGCATTTATATAGTTTACATTTTAATCCAGGTTCTAAGAAGGCAAAAGCAAATTGTAAAATTTTTATCAGTAATGACTATTTTGACAAGCAGTCATAGCATTTTATGATAGAAAATATCACATAACTTTTGAGGGAATTTCTATAATGGTTATATTGATTATATAGCCGTATTGCCAAGAAACATATTAAGAAGTTACAGCCAATACTTTAAATAAATTGATAAAGAATTTTAAAATACAGCCAAAAAAGAGGTACAGTTTCGAAACATGATATAAATACTTCTGTAAATAAAAACTATAATGGTTTATTTTCCAGTGTTACGAAATGTTGTGAATTCAAGGCAAAAAAATACATGGTTACAGGCGAAAGCATCGTTGAGAAAAAAACGCAAGGCGAAAACGTCGCCGTGAAAAACCACGAGAGAAAAGTAAGCAAGGAGAAAACACCGCAGTTTTAAAGCGTCGTGGTACAAAACATCATCGTCGAAAATAAAAAACTTCGCAATTTAAAATCATCGTCGTCGAAAATATCTTGGTAAAAGATAAAGTAGTTAAAAATTATCGCATGATAATAACATTGTCAGGACTGAGTGTTCTGTGCATACTTTTGGCGAACATATTAGTGAAGTAGTTAAAGTCCTGATCTTGAACAGGGAGCTGAATGCAGCTATGTTCTGTGGTAGAATACTGTGGTTAAGTGGTAGAATAACTGCACGTAAGAAGGATTTAAAATCCTCTTTTATTCAAGCACTATTATTTACAGCCACTTCCCAACTCGGGAGGGATAACAGAAAATAATGACCGCACTTGAGTCTAATTTGAACAATCAAATAATTTAAAATAAAGTTAAATAGAAATTAAGTAGTTGTTGCTCACAGAGCTATGAACGCGAGGTTGGCCTCTATGCTAAACGATCAGTGGTGCGTAGCAAGATTTAGCTAATACTAACGCACTTAGATTATTTCAATAAGTAATAGCGTAACAGCGCTAAGGCTTAGAATTTAAATACTAGCTAGTCAGGTGGACGTCGAACAGAGCCGCAGTGATCTGAGACTAAAAGCTCTCTCACCCCGAGAAGTTCCTCGCTAACCTTTAAATACAAACTTGGCTCCACTTCAAATTAGCATACAGCTGAAACGCGCGCTCATTCTAACGGGAAGTTGAAATAAGAACTTACAAGAAAGAAAAAATTAACATAAAACTTTGTTAGTTTAAACTAAAACCTTACAACATCGCAGGCGATGTTTTAAATGCTTTAAAATTTGCAAACGTATATATTCACATTATGATTTGTAAGAAGGAATGAGGAATATTTTTATTTTGATGTTTCACATTTTGAACTAATTAATATGTTCTTGCGGAAAAAGTAAGGAGGAAACTTAAGCATTCAAAAACTAAAGTTACTACTTAACAGCATTTGACAGAATTTTAAGCTTAGGTAGTTAAATAATAAAGGTCATTAATTAATTAATTTCTTTTATAAAGTTTTACAGATAAATTTTCATGAAAAATATAGTCAAAAGAGATTAGAAAGAGGAAGATGAGTACGAGCATGGGGTTACCTCTGTTAAAATTGTTTAATTAATTATCAAACTGTAATATTACTTTATTTCACTTTTGTTACGCTGAAATTCTTTTGGTGGAAATTAAATCTTGTTTTGTTTAAATTTTATTCGTCATCTTAGAGTGTCATTGACATTTTCATGCACAACGGGAGTTAATCTTTTAGATTTGTTAGTTATGATGAAACTTATCAATTAAATAATATTCACAATTTCAATATTTACACTTTTTTGAGTTTTTAAATGTTGTTTGAGTTTTTAAGTAATAGTGTTACGTATTTACAAGCATATTAATTTTCTGCTTTTCGGATATTTAAGAAAATTCCATACTTTATTTTTACTTCCTTGTACGAATTAACGAAAGTATTGTAATCACGAAAAATTCGGGGTATCATATTTCAACGAAAATATCCATTTTGACCGCTATCGAATGCAACTTAATGGTGTTTTTGCGTGACAACTGTACGTAAGGATAGAATGAAGGATACTTTTCCCCCAAAACGAATTATAAAACTGATTTAAAATGGATTCAGAAGAGGTTTTTTTTCGTGGTATCTGCCCGTACATATGTATCTCGTATAACTCAAAAACGAGTAGCCTCAGATTGTTGAAATTTTGTATACAGGACTGCTATAACACCAAAAGTATATGTATATACCCACTCTGTTACTCGGCTCCGTTAGTTCCGTTATTTAAATTTTTTTTATTCTTATATGTTGGTAAATTGCACCATTTTTGCTTTAAAAATGGCTGAATTATGTTGCTCTTATCTTTCGGTTAAGGGTTTTATGCCGTTAGTTCCGTTATTTAAATTTTTTTTATTCTTATATGTTGGTAAATTGCACCATTTTTGCTTTAAAAATGGCTGAATTATGTTGCTCTTATCTTTCGGTTAAGGGTTTTATGCCTTTAGTTAATTCGCATGCAATAGTTATAGAATTATCAACAATTTAGATAAGTTGGTTAAGTGAGGGTAAACCTAATTTTTCTTACCATAGCAGCTATATTTGTTTGCATTTGAAATTTAATAGAATAGTGAAAGACTTTCTGCACTTTCAGTGCCTTTTTGCCGAGAGGGACCAAAAGGAAACTTTTAGTCTTGTGAACCGAAAAATCTGCCTTGTTGCCTGCTGGCCGAATGTGTTGTTTTTGCGCAGGAACTCTAATTTTAATTGTAGAAATTATTTTTTTAATTGTTTTAACTCTATTTGGTGCTTTATGGTTTTCTGTATTTTTCAACTTTTAAAAATGAAGATATGTAGAATCGGTATTTACTATCTAGGCGTATGATGTCTGGAAATTTACTTCAGAGATGGCTGTCTAGGGGCTTCTCAATAATTAATGAAAGAATTGCTCAATAATTAATGAAATTACGAGAGGTCCCGGGTTCAAATCTCGGCCGAGCCCCCAAAATCTGTAGGATCGGTACTTACTAGCTAGGATTATGATGTTTGATAATTTAGTTCAGAGATGGTTGTATAGGGGCTCTCAATAATTAATCCGATTTATAGAAAAGTCGAAAATTTAAGGAAAACATGAATAGTTGCTGCAAACTACAAAGTAATTACATTCATAGAAGAAAATATATGAGATTATTTACAGATGCATACAAATCAGCGTCTGTTACATTCAAACATCTTTCAATCGTATCGTCATCTTAATGGCGGAATCATCTGTGTTCTTTCGGCAGGCAGGGAAAAGATTTGTTTTCACAGCTTGGTACGTCGTCTGATTATTATCGACGATGCCATCCCATAGATATATTGAGATTTTCTGAATTTTTCCCTTGCCGCGAAATGAGATCTGAATTAATTGAATAAGAAATATATCTCTAAAGAAATTCGAGGAAATAAGTGTTTCGAATTAGCAGCAAGTATTGTTGACAGTCTGTTTCGAACAGAGGAGAATGTTTACGAGTAGCGCATGCGCATTAGATAAGCGGCCCTGAATCGTCTGTGAAAAACTGTTTCTTTTTTATTTGTTTAATTTCTTTTACACATCGTTTTAAATTTATTATAGCATTTGAATAGAACATGTAGCAACGAATAGATTATTCTTCAGATGATATAATTTTTTTCCATTCTGATTCATAAAATGAATGACATGTAACGCTGTTAAGTGAACCTAGCGCCAGAGCGTCGCTATGGTAAATTACTATAGTGAATTTTAAAGAGCGCATTTATTCTATTGTGGTTTATGCGCTATCAACGAAGTAGATTTAATTCAATTCAATAAGCTTAAATGAAATGCAGGACAAAATGCGTATAATTTAATATTCCATACAAGGAAGTCATGTGGTGTACACATCAGATTTTTTTAATAGCCTTATAAATAATCATGCTAATTTCTCGTTTGTAAGGCTGCTACTAATGCCGCACAGCTCTTTCGATTCAGTTTCTTCTACAGTATGAAACAAACCTCATCTGCACTGGCTTCCAAACGTTAAACAGCAAACTGAAAAATCACAAAAAATCGGTGAAACGTAGTTCGGAACTCTTGAAATATGGATGTATTACAAACAAAATTAAGCTTCATCGAGTAGCATTATGCGAAAAATTGGCGCTGCCATTGCATTAAGTAAAGGGAGGAACCGTTATTCAATAAACTATGTATTAAACAATTTAGAGATGGTCAAAGTGTAAAAAAGAAATTTCGAGGCGACATTTGCGAACAGAATTACATTATAGAGCCATAAACCGATTAGAAGCGAATCAATGATAGATCTGACTTTGCAAGATTTCTAAATGCTGACAGTTTCGTGGTAAGACAATTGTGGAACCAATTTTTAACGATTGTTCACCCTCTCAAAGACCTACCGAAGGTAGGGCAAGAGTTACGACTTCTGCAGATGATAAGTATTTGCAATTTAGTGCACATCACAACCCATCTCAGCTTAGATCTGCGCTTATTTCTACTGCAGGAAGGACAGACTACCAGAGACGGACCCCTGCGCCAGCAGTTTCGCCTTTCAGGAATCAGCATCTACACTCCGGAGAGTAGCAGAGCGGGCACAGTCCCCGCGGTCCCCACAAGGCCACGACAACACTGCTACTGGACGTTACCCCGGCAGCCACATAAACAAACAATGATGGAGCTCCGCTTGTAATGTCAGCCTCTCAGAGAGTACAGAAGAAGACCAAACCCCCAAGGAGAGCCACAATATCTAACAATGTTGCTACTGTAGTAGTACTGCCTTGTCTGCCCCTTGGCTGTGAGGTCGCAACATTGCAGGAAGGACAGTATCATTCGCGACAGTATGCAGAAGGCTGCATGGAAGAAATCTGTATGCTAGGTGACTGGCATTGTGGGTCCCGTTTACTCCGCCACCGGAGGGAGCGCTTGAAATAGTCACACAGCCATGTAAATTGTTCACTGAAGAGTACCGCTTTGCTTTACAGAGTGATTATCGATGTATTTACATATACGGAGAAGCAAACACGCGATATCTTTCATTTAAGACATACACAAAACTTTTTTTGTGATATCTGCTCGTACGGACAAAATAAAAGACTCTTGTTTTCCAAAACGGATTGTAAAATAGATTTAAAATGGATTCAGAAGGAATTTTTTAATGACGTCTTTCCATACTTACGTATATCTTGAACAACTCAAAAACAATTAGCCTCAGAATGTCGAAATTTTGCATACAGGACTGCTAGTTGTACACCTCTCATTTTTGTTGCAATCAGCCGCACCGAACCCA
>KK112929.1:519278-534574 GCA_000611955.2 Stegodyphus mimosarum | reverse complement strand
TTTGATAAGTACCAAACACACTTATAAAGTCTCATTGGTTTCATATAACAGGGTTTCTTAAACATTTTTCAGTCGCGACCCCTTTTTATCACTGAGATTTTTTTCGCAACCCCCAGGACCCTATAATATTTACAAAAATTTTGTGGGACCATATAAGTATTGCGCAAATCCGACACACGCGTGAGTAAAACTGCCAATTTTTTCACTTGCACTGTAATATACTATTGCAGTTTTAGGTCATTAACTTTAATTTCTAATTTTAAGACGTAAAGCAATGTGAAAAGTTTAAATAAGTAACAGACGAAATGACAGCGGCACGTGCAAAGCAAGGAAAATGACCGTTTTTATAATAAAAAGAATGCGTCGTAACGTTTTCATTATTTTCTTTGTCTCTATTATCTTATCTTTAACTATTTTCAGATACACTGTGTAAAAATATTTGGGAATTGTAAAATTATTATAATAAGTTAAAGAAATATAAAAACTGCTGAAATTTTTGGCGACCCCCTGCTGTAGGTCCAGCAACCCCCTTGGGGGGTCGCGACCCACAGTTTAAGAAACCCTGTCATATAGCACTGATAATTCCTTAATAAACTTTTATTTGTTGATTATATAATTAAGTAAATAGCATTTGTTTTCTCAAATTTCCAGTAGTTTGAACATATATTTTTTCAAGTTTTTTTTTACATCCTATAACTGTAAATAGTTTCTGTTGATCATGTAACTCAAAAAGACCTGTTTCTCCAAATATCTGTCTGAATAATTTTCATAAGTCTGACAATATTTCAATTAATTTTCTTGACTATCAGGAAAATATGTAGATACCATTTAGTTCTATGTGAAGTTATTCTCACATACTGAAAGACATAGCATCAATTTTAAAAGAAATCTGACTTTTTGGCTAAAGTGCAAAATCGCCCACTCATTTGTTAAGCGCTTTTTACAAGAGTAAGAATTGGATTTTTGCCAATTTTCTTTGACTTTTTAAGTGAGAATCGGTCGATGTGCACATGGATAAAGTCAAGAAAGTACATAATTTCATAGGTTCAATATAATTTATGTCACATAAATTAATTCATTACTATATAAATGAATTCAATATAATATTTATATATATATATATAAGGAACACGTCTGACTGCACAGCTTTTCTGGAAATCCCAGGTTAAACACATATGAAATCATTTTGTGTGCAATCAGTAAAAGTAAATATTAAAACCACCTACCTGTTGCAATACAATAAAACAGCCACACAGTGCTTACAACAACCTGCAGCTCCACCTTTACATGAACAAGAAAATTTTTTAATTTTCAGTTCTGCATTTTCAACAACGAAATGTCCTTCTATTTCATGCGGTGACGACGCTAGAGAACTTGTCCTCAAACAAGAAGCCAAAATTTGTACATTGGATTTTTCAGGTAAAATCCCGTGCATTACCAAATGATCCGCTTTTAAAATTCTCTCTGCTTCAGTAATACAGCGAGAATTTACACCTCCTTGAACAAAATCAAATATCTCAGAAAAGCTAAGCAACTCCATTTCTGAATGCACGATGACAGATCACAAATCAAAATACCGGTTTTTATCCGCCACATTGAAATGTGAGAGCGCCACCTATAGGTGAATTGAATCGCGGATTGACTTCGGTTAAAACGAGTTCTCTCAATCAAGATAATGGATTGAAATAGAAAGATCCAACTTAGAGTAACAAATCTAAACTAGGTGTGCGATCTCTAAGAGTTCTGGCTAAGACCATTGAAGAACAAGGACGCTATGGAAGATCAAATGTAGCATTAAACTCCACACGACTCAAGAACTCTCTCAGAGCCTCGCTGCTAGGTCCGGAATAGCAGTTTCGATGAAAGCTATGTACAGATGCTTAGCAGAACAGGTTCTTTGCAACCGAAAATGGAGGTTAGAATAGGAACATGGAGGTTAGAATTCTATCCTCCATGCAACCGAAGACCAGGGATATGCGTCTTCTTTCAAAAAAAAAAAAAGAAGAAGAAGTAGAAGAAAAAACAAGCAAAATAAGGCCATCTTTTGTGGATAAAGGGACAACATTCTAGACACAACATAACCTAAAACGAAATCCTCAACATATAAATGAGAGGCTGACTGCAATCCACCCCCTACAATACGTAAAAGCATAGCTAACTCAATTGTTTCGGATACCGTGAGAAACAATCTATAGGCCTCTAAATCAATGTATTTTATTTAAATGAAACGCAAAGGATATAATTCACCTATCTGTAAAACCTAATGTCACTTTTGTTGAAAGGAACAAGAATTTTTTCAACATTAATGCTGCGATTTATTTACTCAGAAAAAATTTTATTTCCTTTTACATTGAGCTTAAGAAAAGGATCATTATCTGACTTCCATCGACGAAAAAAAAATCTTAACAGGTGTCATCACATTTTTAACAACATTTTTTTCTGTAAAATATTAAACTGAAATAAAAATGTTAAGCACGATATCATATAATAATATTGCACGTGAGCAATTACAGAACATTCCCTAAAACTATTAAATACTCGCTAGAAAGAATGTTCTTGCTTGAGATTTTCTGCTCTAGAAAGAGCCATTGCACGATATTAACAACCTCCTGTAATTAAAATCTACTACTCTTTTCGAAAAATAGCATTTTTTGGCATCTGTTATGACCAACTTTAGGTTATTTACACCTTTAGGTCTTATGTAAAACTATGCGGAGACATCACACTCCTTATTAGCCGAATCAGTCTGGAAGTATAATCTGTTGTGACCAATTTTGGATTCATTTGAGCATTGCATAATATTTATCCTCTGATTATTTTGTTATGTTGCTGTTGGTAGTCTCATGGTAATGGACACCTGGGCATAAAATTTAATTGCAATATACTATTTATTTTTCAAAATATGAAATTTCTTTGAGTTGTAACCTTAAATTTGGATAACAGTTTACTTGAAACAAATGAGTAATGCTCGAAATTTTCAAATTTAAAGCACATAAAATGGTTTAAATTTAGCGCTTTAATCCTTTACTATCTATAGAAGCCTAATGGTTTTACATTTCCTATTTACTGATGTACTGTTTTGTCTATCGCGTAAAGGAAGAAGTACGAAAGTATTGATACTGAACATACTGGGAAGCTGGTAATTTGAATTATTTCTGTGATCACAATTTATAACCTATATAAAGTCTAAAGTCTTAATATGGATTTCTTTTATAATTAAAATTTTGTCACACACGAAAATATGTTACTTGTAATAAATCCTTAAATCACTTTTTGAGCAGCTGTGTAATTATTTAATCTTAAGATCCTGTCTCTTCCATAAATTACAGAATGCAGAAAGTTAATCGCTTGACTCCTATTTATGTGGTGTAATTTTAAAAGTATTTCGATGTTTACATTATGTAATTACATATTACACTTTTTAAACGTTGATAAAATATTCACTTACGTATGCATGGACGCTTTCATACAGCAGAGGCCATTTTACAACTTTTTCTCTCTTCTCTAACGACACATAACTAGATTATTCATGCGTTTCCCAAAACTAGCTTTTTGGTGGAGACTTACAGTTGATGCGACTTGCTATTCTGCAATTCTAGTATATTTGCGATATTAATGTATTTTACTGATAAAGTTAAAAGAGCGGAATTTTTATTATCAAGCGTTCAACCTTGGTATCTTTTGATTCATATGCGAGTTCCACAGTGATTGAATAAAAAAGTGTGATCGTCGTCTAGGATCTAAATTCAGTACGTGTTTTTTGCGAGGAATCTAGCTTCTGCGAAGTCGTGGTGGGGTGGGTGGAGTTAGCTCTTGCCGTTGTCTCTGTCTCGTTGTTGCCCCATTTTCTTAGGATGGTTATTACACAACTGTGTAACGCAACTGTAAAGATCAAACTAAGATCTGCGGAGTAGAAATCAAACTTTTTCATCACAAGGCAAAATTGCACTATTCTCTGGGGAAAATGCCCGAGCTTTTATATTACAGATATCGGTTGTAAATTTACCCACACAATAGGACACTTATCAAGACACTTACCAGAACAACGTCATTTCCCTCAAGAAAGGCACATGAAAATGGCCTATGAGTTATGTATAATGTAAAAAGCCTTTTTTCACCCTTAAAGCAGAGAGCTTTGATCGTGAATAAGCCAACTATTCCATGTTATTACATTGAATATTTTTTTCAGCCTTTGCGAGTTTACTTGAAGAGAAACATCTTAAACAACAGCTGTGAATTTAAAAAAAAAAACGCTGGTATAACAACGCTCCGAAATCCGCCGTATGCGTTTGGAATGTCAAATGAGCATCTACAGCAATAAGCAATAAAATAGCTGCATTGTCCTGTTGAACTTTGGATCCCTTGATAACCGTAATGGACTCATCGGTGCACAAGATTTCAGGATTACAAGATTTACAGGATACCTTTAAATAATTACAAATAAACATTGAAGATGACGTGAATACAAAATATTATGACGGTAGTAATTCCAGACACCAAAAAAATTGCTAGCGGTCTTTAACTTTCTTGGGGTTTATTTGATTATGTCGATACGGATTCCGTATTCTGACAGGTGCTGGCAAACCATCTTTAAATGCTTCAGATATTCTGTACATCAAAGTTGCGTATTAAAATGCCGTCTAAATAGGCAACATTACAGCCATTAATCTATGTAAGATTCCATTCACGAAGCTCTGAAATGTTTGGGCAGTGTATGGAACACCTAAAGATATAAATAAATACTTGAAATCCCGAAATTTGATATTATGATGTTTTCAGTACATCGTCTGTACTGATCAGATACTGTACTGTACGCAGATCTAAAAATACGTCAGGGCTAAATAAATTTAAGACATGTTTAAAAGAATAACCACATTTTAATTAATAAGATATTCAACAAATTATCTATTGTTTAACAATTAGCGTTGTGTTCAGATGGCCATTCCAAAATGAATAATGGAGGTCCACGTACACACACAGGAGACACCTCTAAGTATTGAATGCCGTTCTCTTAGTATAGAGGAAAAGCAGTTCTTTGCTTTGAGCATATGAATGAACGTCGGTGTTTTTAGGGCTAGTGCGTAAGTCTCGGTGAGATGAGAGGAAGGGATGAGCTTGAGATGAGGCTTTAGCTTGGTTTAGTTGGTTGTGGCCAAGCACACTAGGAGCACACTGCCTAAGAGGAGAGATGCCTTCGTGGAGGACTTTCTAAGCGATACTGGTTCGTATCCACGTTACACGTAGTAAAAACCACTGAAATGTCCAGCCCGTTCGTCTGGAATTGAACCCATTGTTGCGAGGGAAGGATGAGCTTGTGAAAGTGCTTTGGCATAGTAAAGCAGTTATTGTTCCGAGAAGATGAAGAGAGTACAATAAATCAAACACGGCTGGGGTACATTCTGAAATCGATTCTTATTGCACAAGGGACACGTTTTTAATGGAACCTTGTCATAAAAGTGCCAGCGTGTTCATTCAAGTCAGCCGCTATTCAAAAAGGTACAAACTTTCAGAATGCCTTGGTATTAAAGTGCCTGTATTTTTATAAAGACTGCTTTTTAGAAGTTAAAAATTGATCTCCATACGGCACCTATATGTTGGAGTACCATTATAAACGTTTTTCAAGCACAGCCCGAAAGGTACGGACACATTTAACAACTTATCGTAATGAACGGTTAACATACGCCTCTATCATGCCGTTTGGTCCTCTGAGAAGGATTTTGTAGTTCCGAAATTTCATACTCTAATACCCAGCCACGGACATTTTGGTTCTTTAAATTTTGTTTACAATAGCACACCCTTGAAAATGATGGCTCCGCTAAAGAAAAGAAAAGGCACCCATTGAGGTAAAATTGAGTACCCATACATTTACTGCATAAAACAAATAAATAGGCAGACAATAATTTTATTCAAAATTTTAAGAGTAAAATATATCCTCAGAATATGAAACTAATTCCATTAAAAAAAGGCTCAAAGCGGCCGTCAAGATATCGAGCGTTCCTTCGCCTCAAAATTCAGCTAATATAAACGGCCCTTAAGGAGCTTATATAAAGACTTTCGGGTTAAGTGCTCGCCTCATTTATAACAGCTACAATAAGAATGCATTTAAAAAGGTATGAAGAAGCCGACGGAAAGGCATGCAGCATTTTAAAGCAGCTACGTGGAAGTTTTAATTTCTAAGATGGTTGATGCAGCAAAAGCTTTTTACATAACGACATCATATTCATTCTGAGCAAAGCCAGCATAAGTTTATATAGAAGGGTTTCAAACTCCTTTAATCTGCATGAATTATGGAAACCTAAAAAAGTTGATTACCGTGAGACGTCTGATTAATCTGTGGTACCGTTGAAAATTTTAGGTCCTATCTGGTACAATATCAATGAAAACGTTCACATATTTTCAGATGATATCCCCAAGTATTATGACGCCGTAGCATACTTTAGATTTGAGATGAAAGACAAATATTATTAATATTAATTTCTGAAAGATTAGATTCGTTTTCAAAATTTCTGATTTTCCAAAAGAGAAATATATTTTGCTAGCTTCACAAATTTGCATCCACTAGATAAAGGGACCTGCCAATGACAGGGAACAATTTTTTCAGAAATCGTGTGGTAGAGATTAAAGGAAAAATCAATTAAACCAACTGGAACATTTGCAGTGGGAAAGACAATCCCACTGATAAATTCATGAGGGGAATTTGTCAGGACTGAGTGTCGGTGCATATTCTTGGCGAACATCTTCGTGTAAATCTTAAGTCCTGATCTTGAACAGGGAGCTGAATGCAGCTATGTTCTGTGGTAGGAAACTGTGATTAAGTGGTAGAATAACTATACGTAAGAAGGATTTAAAATCCTCTTTTATTAAATCACAATTATTTACAGCCACTTCCCAGCTCGGGAGGGATACAGAAAGTAATGACCGCCACTGGGGTCTAAACTGGCCGAATAGTTTCTCTGGGTTTCATTTAATGTTCGACTGAAAAAGGCCACGCGTTGCCCATTTTGAGAAAGCACTGCCCCAATCGCAATATCTGAAGCGTCCGTTGAAATTTCTAATCCTTTATCCCCCTCCAGAAATTTTAAGACTGGAGCTTGAGTCAATGCGTCTTTCAGTTTTTGAAATGCCAAGTTGGCTTCTGGTGACCACGAAAACCTAGCTTTTTTCCTCTTCAATTTTAGCAGAGGCTCAGCTATTTTGGCAAAGTCTTTAATGAAGGATCGATAGTATGAACACATACCAAGAAACGACGCTAACTTCTTCGCTGTTTTAGGAAGAGGATAATATTTAATAGCTATTATCTTTGACTGATCCGTTTCGATTCCATTCTGAGAAATTTTAAACCCTAAATAACGTAACTCTTTTGCTGCAAATTTACATTTGGACACATTTATCTTCAAACCAGCCTCGTTTAACAATAAAAACACTTTTCTTAAATCTTGTAAATGCTGTTGTAAAGTACTTCTCGTAATTATAATATCGTCTAAATATATGAACGTACTTTTACCAAGGACCGGTCTTAAGACGATGTCCACACATCTTTGGAACGTTGCTGGGAGAAATATTTCGAATTATCTCTTCGATTATCTGTAGAGGATATACGGGATATTTTGTGACGGAATTGAGCTTGCGATAATCTATAGCAAAACGCCACCATTTTTTTTCTTGCATAAAACTACTGGGCTAGCATAACTGCTAGAAATTGTTGTGATTATTTTGTTTTTCAACATCTCCTTGATATGGTGTTCAATTATTTCTTCCTTTACCTTATCGTAACGATAGGGCTTTTGCTTTACTGGTTGAACGTCCCCCGTTTCTAAGATATGATCTGTGACCTGCGTGAAACCCGGTTCATCGCTAAATAAATCTGAAACCTCACTTATCAACGACTGCAGTTTTTCTTGCTCTTCTCCTGGTAAGTGCTGTAAGTCCAGCTGCGGGGGCTTATCATTCTGCTTTTCTACTGGTTCCATCGATAAAGTCAATTTTCCCCCTTGAAAATCCAGTTTCGCTTCTGCCCTTTTTAAAAATCCACATCCAAAATAATACATGTTTGCAGGTTTCGCACAATATAAAATAAAATTTTTACATGCTCGTCGTTGATACGCACGAAAAGTAGCACTTTTCCCAAGCATGTACACTTCTCTCCTTGGGCCGCTATGACATTCGTGTCTCTTGCACTAAAAATTCTGTAACGGCGAAAGTGCTTCTTGAAAAAGCTTTCCGAGATAACGCTACTTTGCGCTCCTGTATCCAAAAGAGCCGTCGCCGGTATGTTGGTAATTAAAACTTCAATCTTCGGTAAACTTAAATTTTTCACGACCACGGTGTTTAAATTAATTGTGGAAGGATTTTGCGATACTTCGGACTCTTCGGACTTCTTCACCTTCCTTGAAGAAATCCATCTTAGTTTAAATCCTTCTTATTCTGGTTGCCTTCTGCATCTTTGCTCGTTTTTCGGTTAAAGTCTCGTCGTTCGCCGCTCGATTTAGGAGATACATCTTTCTTCGGCCATTGCTTTGCCTTTTCCCCGTAACTCTGATTTTGCTTCTGCTGGGGTCTTGGCGAACTCCACTGACTTCTTCGCTCAAATTGACGACGTCGTTCGTTGTCTGCCGTTCTTCGGCTTTCAAATTGTACGGCGAGCTCGAATAAATTATCTAAAGTCATTAGGTTTCTTAGCTCGATAAAATCTTGAACTTGGGGCAGTAGCCTAGGAAGTATAATTTGAATAATTTGAGGATCCGGGCGACTTCCATACAAAAGCTTGAAAACTTGAATTTTTCTCAAGATAAAATTTGACAAATCTTCTATCTTTTCCTGATAACGACTAAAAAGTTCCGCCTCCAGTTTGGCTCGATCTCGTACTATAGGAAATGCTTTCACCAAGGAATTTTTAAAATTTTCATAAGTGTATTTGGGGCTTCCCGGTCCCCCCCAAGAGATTCTTTCCAATACACTTGAACCAATTTAGCGCTTGGCCCTTCAAAGCGTTCGTGGCAAGAGTGACTTTCTGAAATTCGTGAACTGGATATAACATGAAGTGGGGGTCTAGCTTTTCCAGGAAATTTATTACGGCTGACTTGCCGTCAAAACTTGCCGCTGGCTTCATGGCTGCCCGCATGCTTTGTACAATGTAGCGAAATCCTTCTAGGGCAGGAGGTGGTATCTCAGGGTTCTGCACAGGTACTCCAGGTATTTTAGGTTCCATTTCTTGTCTTTCACACCATTCTCTCATTTTTCTTCGGGCGCCAGTGTCAGGACTGAGTGTTCGGTGCATATTCTTCGCGAACATCTTCGTGTAAATCTTAAGTCCTGATCTTGAACAGGGAGCTGAATGCAGCCATGTTCTGTGGTAGGAAACTGTGATTAAGTGGTAGAATAACTATACGTAAGAAGGATTTAAAATCCTCTTTTATTAAATCACAATTATTTACAGCCACTTCCGAGCTCGGGAGGGATACAGAAAATAATGACCGCCACTGGGGTCTAAACTGAACAATAAAATAATTTAAACTAAAGCTAAGTAGAAATTTAAATTGTCGTTGCTCGCAAAGCTATAAACGCGAGGTTGACCTCTAAACTAAATGGTGCGTAGCAAGATTTAGCTAATACTAAGGCCCTTAGAATTCCTTTCAGTAAGTAATAGCGTAACAGCGCTACGGCTTAGAATTTAAATACTAGCTGGTCAGGCGAACGTTGAACAGAACGTTGGTCTGAGACTAAAAGCTCTCTCACACTGAGAGGTTCCTACCTACGGTTTAAATAGAATTTGGCTCCACTTCAAATTAGCATAAAGCTGAAACGCACGCTTATTCTAACGGGAAGTTGAAATGAGAACAGATAGAAAAGGGCAAATTAAAATAAAACTTTGTTAGTTTAAACTAAAACCTTACAAACGACGCTAAAGCTCTAATTAATGCTATTCTTTGGTTTTCGGGACCTCCTTAGCGTTCAGCGGTAGTTATTCTATGTCACATAGCCAAAATGAATATCGAAGTCTACTTGCAAAGCATTAATGACGAGCAGAAATGGATTACTTGTAAACACATAATCGAATCTAGGAAAAACAATTACTAAATCTTGAATTATGCAGTAGTTGAAAGAAGGTTCTAGGAATAATGGCATACGTTCTGCGCTTTGTGAACTACTGTAAATCGGCTCCTGGACAGAAAGCAGGAGTGCTAACCTCCTATGAGTTTAAGGAAAGTTTCAGAATTTGTTATAAAAATGTTCGGCTTAACGAATTCTCTAAAGAATTCAAAATACACTTAATAAATAACGTAATTTCTTACAAATACAAATTTATTATACACAGTTGATAAATCTTAATGTAAAATTTAAAAATGGGACAAAAGACAAATTTTTCCGTTATTAAAATTTTAAATGCGACCCGGAAAGAAAACTGTAATCAAACTGATTAGATCAGGGGTGGGCAAATAGCGGCCCACGGGCGACATGCGGTCTGCTAACAGTTTTTTGTGGCCCACTGAGACAAAAAAGTCCGCCTTGAACCGAGACTTGTGTTATGTGCTTAATGAAGAATGTACAAACAAATATTTCTTTGGTAATACATGGGAAAAAGCAGTGTGTTTACTGTGTCATGTAACGATAGTCGCATTTAAGAAGTACAGGCTAAACCCCATCCCAAAATAATAAATAAATTGAAATTAGTACAATAGAATAAACTGCCACTATTTTATTTAATTTATATTTATTGATTTTTATGGCACAGTTTACACCTTTTCTGAAATGCAAAGTTAACTAATGAATGCAATCATTTTAAAAAGTGCTGTCCTCCGCTTCCACAAAACAATCGCCCACCTGTGGATTAGACCATTTATTGACGAAAAGCACACGAGGGCTGTCTGCCTGTGAGAAGAATAATTTCATATACGGTTTACTAAGGGAAACAGATTTTCATTTACGCTACGCGTTAGAAAAAAGTACCAAGAGAATCCTATGGAGGTAGCCTTTTCGCTTTAAACTGAACTGAATCCTAGTTACTAGTGTTTAGTGGTCTTATCCAATCGGCGCTGGAGGGTGTTGCTAAAGAAAAACATAACTGCGGATATTTGTCAAGAGTCTAAAGAATACATCTGACGAAGCCAGAAGTCAGTTACAATAATCATCAGGAATATAATTAAAAATCTGATACTCAAATCATGTGTAATGATAAAATTAAATCAAAATGATATTAATGTAGGTATAAGCTTCTTTTACCTTTAAGAATGGCAACGTGCTCACTAACAAGATCACTTGACCACTTGGCAGACGAGACGTTCGACGGAAATGATGATGAAGTTTGGAAAACCAAAAGAACTTTCGATTCTTTTTACGATGCGATTTCGCTTAGTATGATGTTATCTCGTTTTTATGATGTCATGGACAGACCTTTTTTGTTCTTATTCCTTTTTATGTGTTATCTTCGTGTTAATTACGGTCGCGTGTTTTCGTCATTAAATTGCTAAATCTCACTACCGTTGTCATTAGTGGAACTGTTCATATAGTTCGTAAACACTACTACATCCTACATCAAGTGTCAAAAGTATTCAGAATTTGTTAATAATTCAGATTTTAAAAGAGAAACCTTAAACGAAGAATTATTAAAAGCTAATTTTTGATGAAGGATCATGAAAGCATGTTTAGAAGATTAGGCCATACTCATGATAAATTACAAATTATTTTTACCAAGAATGAGACTTACTCGAAGAAAAAAATGAAGCATTGCGAAGAGGTAGCACATTTGAAGAAACGCGTTTTATAACAGAAAAATGGCAAATGCAAAGAGAGTATCGAGAACATAATTTATTTATTTATTTAGGGCAAATTCTTTTTCATATTTTGTTACATATTTTTCACATCTGCTGAGAATGATAATTTCACAGCTGAGAATAATAGTCTCACAAAAGTAGACTGCCAAAATTTTTTAAAAGCTTTACACAGGTATCGAAAAGATTTGACACAGACAAAAGAGTAATTAACTTAAAAACCGGAAGAGCCCGACTGCAAAACTGCTGCACTTGTTTATTTTAGTAAACAGCCGAAATAAAATTTAACAAGTTTTTAAGTAACATTACTTTTTGCTAGGATTACCAGATAATATTCTAGATTCATCGGCTGCCTAGTTAATGTAATCAAAATAGTACATGCAAAACTGTTATACATTATGTTTTGGGGTTATTAAAACCTTGAACACCGGTGTGTTTTGTTTCAAATTTAATTTTGACGAAATATGAACTAAAAAATGAAGTAAATAATTCAATAATTCCTATCGTATGATATTTAATAAGTTATTATTCTTCATGGGGAATCAACTTTTAAGATTTACGTAAATACTTTGTCACGGGTTTTATTTTTCTGCCGGATACATGTGATTCTTTCTTGATCAATTGAATTTCCAGTAAAACAGATTTTACAAGAGCAAGTTTCCTCATAGTTTTATTGTTAAAATCAAATAAAAGCTTTTTCCTCATTTGTTTGCTGTTATGACTATTTCTAAGTAACTTAAGTTTATCCAAAAAAGGAAAACATTCTGTCAAAAGTTCCATTAAAAGTATTGTTTAACAGATATAATTTAACTTAATAAGACCTTAGACAAATTCCTGTCTCTGATCCCGAAAGTGTTTACGAAGTAATAGAAATCAGCACAAGCCCTTAGAATTTTTGCAACGTCGTGATCGCTATTTACATGAAGCAACAATTAAAATTGAAAAAAAAAATGTGATATCTCTTATGAACAGTGAAATATACAACACAGTGAATATGAAACGACAAAAATCTGAAGTAAATTTTGCATAGAAATACATATCCTAGAGCATTTCTGTTTTGTGTGCTGATCTTGCTACACACTTAATACATAATAATGATGCAAAAAATGTCAAAGAGGACACTGGGACTTTTTCCCCCCATGAAACTTTCGGAATTTCTTTTGGAATCTATATCCAGTTTAATTCTGAAGTAATTGTTATACACTCCATGAGAAAATAAAATTGAATTAGTTAAATCCTTACTGTAGGACCCAGCAAAAATGTATGAAACAATTTATAAAACTATGAAATGTGACAATTAAAATTTAAGATGCAACATCGAGAACAAAATGTTTTCATTAAAATAACAGATTTTAAATACATTTATTGTATCTGATAATGTGACACCGCGTAAGCGAATGTTGTCAGTAAACAATTCTAAGAAAGAGTAAGAAACTTGTTTAAATATATTAAACTTGTTTACAATGCAATGAAAATTTAAAAGGTTTCCTTTGTAGAGACATTAGGTATTTTTTGAAACAGGAGAGATGAAAAATGAACAACACCCTCGCCAATGTTCGAACCATGGATCTCTCGAATACGCGCCGAGAGTGCTGACCACTATACCACGAAGGCACACTAAAAAGGCGCGAGAAATACCTTATATACTCACCCTTTTAAAGGGCGACTGGGGATTAGAGGACACAATTGCCAAATCTTGGTGGTGTAGAATCATCATTCACTACCTTTTAGTTCGGGCGCCACTGTAGAGTAATTTATGACTTTTCAGTACCAGGAAATGGAAGAAATGAGCACTGCCCTCGCCGGGACTAGAATACGCGTCGAGACGCCTTGACCACTACACCACGAAGGCAAGCTAAGAAGGCGGGAGAAATACCTTATACCCTAAACAAAAAACGAGCGCATACTACAGACTGTACTTGAAATTGACCGAAAAAGTAGGTTATGAAGATAATAATTGAAAGTCAGAATATAAGTTTGCAAAACAAAAATATAAAACGTGACAATTGCAATACGAACGTAAAGAATAATCATGACGAAATTGCAGATGAATTCCTAATTAACCTATTTCATATGTTATTGGATACTGTGCGCACTTAAAAGTTTGAGTAATCAAAATTGACACTGATATGTTTGTATTTTTATCAAAGGAAGTAAGAATGAAAATCTACTGAAAGATGATAACTAAGTAGACAAACATAATACTAAAGTTTGCTATGAGATATGTAGTTAAAAACTGTAGCAAAGATAAATTAAAATATCAGAGGGCTTGTTAACTTATCTAAAAATTTAACATTCTTTAAGTTAGGGATTTAGTGTAAAATATTTTTGATTTTACTTGCTGATGCTGCACCAGAGAACAATCCGTTTCAAAACCAAATTTAAAGTTACAAATAAATCATGTGCAGTAGAACGTCAAAGCTTACAAAACTTACATGCCTAGCAAATGAAAATTAAATTCATGTCAAATAAGATATTTAAAGGGATCATAAAAACCTATGTAGCAGATTGTTTTTTAATGCAGTTATATTGTTTGATGCTTCCCTAAAATCTCTCGCAATTCGCAAAGAAAGTAAACAATTAAAAATTTCTGAAAGACGCCACTTCTCAATTCGCAGGTTGGCGTTAAAAGCCCTCTGATATTTTAATTTATCTTTGCTACAGTTTTTAACTGTAGCAAAGATAAATTATGATATAAAATATGATTATTGTACAGCGTCGGCCCTCTGTACAATAATCATATGACAGGGATTAATTTTGAAATGACGCTCATCTGAAACATTTAATATAAGTATTTTACAATTTTTAAAATAAAAAGGGGAAATAACCACCTTTAAAAACGAATCTTAAGGGTTTATTTTAAAGTAACAGTTTTTTTATGCATTAAATTTTATTCTTCTCCAAAATTTTATTCTGCCTTTCTTACTGAGTCCAACATTCAGTGTAATTTTTACCAATGCTGCAGATGTTGGTTTGTTAAGAAATTAATTTTATTTTCCGCATAAACAAAATTCTGCCAACAACTAAGACACATATAAATTTTGGAGAATTTGAGCAGGTCTGCAATATTTTATCAAAAAATGAAATAAATAAATTAATTAATTAAAATGACTAATTATGATCAATTTATTTATGCATTAAAACATACATAAATTACATAAATATATTTATCTTAAAATATTATAAAAGTATAAATCTAAATCTATTTTAAAAATTGCACAGATTTTTAACTTTACGATTTTATTAAAGGAATATAAAAACTTCGCCAACATTTTAAAATTAAATGCAAGATAATTTTTTGTAATGAGTTTCTATGAAGCTAAACGCTATCGAATATCCATCGAAGCATCAAAGACGATTAGCATGAGAGTTTAGTTAATTTGGGACATATTTTTATGTGATATGTATTAACTTGAAATGGATAATTTAAAAAATATATATTAATCTGGAGTTAAACAATTGTCATACTCAATGTTTGTTGGATGCTAATTAAATTTTTTTAATTTTTACATTTACATTAATATTAAA
>KK112929.1:503973-519222 GCA_000611955.2 Stegodyphus mimosarum | reverse complement strand
TTGATTAATACTAAAAAAGAACATTAAATTAATATAAAATATTAAAAATACATTTACATTAATACCAAAAAAGGAATATTTTTAATAATTTACAACGTTAAACATAGGTCATGAACTAACTTTCATGATGTAAATTTTACACTGAAAACTTATGACAATGCTTTTGTCTAGCCTGCCGTATTAATAACAGTGCAGAGTTGTAAAATTTAATCTTTGAGTTGTGAATTTGAAATACCTTGAATGTCAGAGTTATGTAAAAAATTCCAGTATTCAAAATATTTTCAAATTTTCTAATTCCTAAATATTTTGTCCAGTGACGAAACTGGATAACAGTTTCAAGTAATACTAATTGCTTATCATGAGAGCTGTTCTCAGAGGAAAATTCTAATCGATTACAGAAAAGCTAAAACATGTGCTTCTTTGTTCAAGAAGCAAAAATATTCAGGGCCTTTTTCTCGAAATACACTACTTAAATTGACAACATAAAACTAACAAATACTTGAAAATGCAACAACAATATTCACTTTATCCTTTGAACGAAATAAACAAATAATTGCGAGATGATGCTTTTAAACATTTTGGCGTGGGGAATGTTAGAAAACTAAAGAATCCTCTGATGATTGTTTTTAAGAAGATAAATTTTTGTAATTTTAATCTTTTTGTAACTTATAAGAAAGTGTTCGGTTACTTTATAGGCGTACTTTGTATTTACAAAAATAACCGCTAGATGGCAACAGCATACAATTCTTGCGCACTTCCATATATTAGGCCAGTGCTGTCTTTCCTCAGCCATTTTCTTCACCTTTAAATTTTATTTTTATTTTTGTATTTATTTATTTATTGCCATTTTTCACTAATAGAAAAATGAGACGTGAAAATGCCTGAAATTTTGGTTGAACTGTACCAGTATTAATTTTTATGGGGTAATCAAGAGCAAGGGTGACTGTTCAAAATAAAATGTCGAACATCAGAAAGGATTTATCAAGATAATAATCAATCATAAATTAATGCCGTATGGAAATCTTTGTAAATTCCCCTCATAATACTTTACTACAGATGCAACGTAAAAGAAATGTAAATTTCACGAATAAATTTCACGTAACTGAAATGGCAATGATTTCTGTTTTACGAAATATGAAATTTTCTAATTGAAAACCATAATATCATACATAATTTTAGGCTTATACCTCCTCTTCCCGCCGAAGAAAACTGAATTAACAACCGACTATAGGCCGAACAGAAACAATCACTATGAGATAATTAAAAGTAACTCATAACATTAAACCCATATTTCTTACTATTTCCTACTTTGTTCTGACGCATATAACTTTCCATGCCCAACGCTGCGAATTCTTAGAGGTAATCAATTTTTAGAAAACAGTTTAAGTCAGAATCAGAACCCTTCATGTTTTCGAAATCAGTGTCTTTTTATTCGGAATTATATTAGAATTCTTTATTTATTGTATTAGAATTCGTTTATTTTCGGTGAAATTAATTTTCATATTTCGTAACTCATTCATTTACTGTGTTCAAACTAGAGCGTTGTAATCATTTTTATAAGTAAAGTTTTTCGGTTAATTTGCTATTCATTTTGCGTACAACCTTTGAATTCTAATTTCCTTCATTATCTGAGAAGTGGTTGTAAAATTGAAGTGAAACTCCTAGAAATCACTGTTCGTCTTGGAAAATCGTCTTCACTTCTCCATTCAAATGGCCTGATCAGCTGGCCATTGTCTTGTATTTTTTTATGTGAAAATGTTTGGCTATTATTTTTCTTTCCAAAAGTATATCACGAAAATTAAAGGTGCGAAAAATATGTGTGGAATTCGTATTTTCTTAATTTTTAGTCAAATGTGCTTTAGTACAATCTGCTTTAAAAAACAGAAAGTAAAATAAGCATTAAATCATGTAAAAGAATAATAATGTATTTTATAAATTTTTTTACACCAACAAAAAAGTGTATGCATAAGTATTGAAAATCTGAATTTATGATTGAAGAATTATTCAAGGGCATTTTTTTAAATTTTATGCGATAAACGCAGTTAAAATGAATCTGATTCTCTGTGGAATAGTCTATTAAAATTTAGCAACAGTTGCAAATTTAATGTTTTAATTTAAATTTGAATAATCAGGAGCGGGGTCGGTTGCAGACGTGAGGCGGTTCCAGATGTTTGTCTAATTTGCGAGGTATATGCTTAATGATATCGTGAATTATTATTTCCTTCAACAATTTTAAAATTTATTCAGTGGGTTACACTCATATGAGTTTATAAATCTTTTTCAAGTATTAATCATTATTGAGAAGTTGTGGAACTAAGTGTAATTTCGTTTGATTCGGTCTATTGTGAAAGCGTATAGCTGTATGAAAATAGAACTCTGTTCGCTATGAACAGGAGTTTAATACCTTCATTTCTCAAAAGACTAAAAATTTATTAAAAGTTTTATATCTTTGTGCATGAAAATTTTTAAAGAATGCAAGATCTGTAACTAGTTACCAATTTTAACCACTATCTTTGCAAAGGTTATGCAGACTACCCAAACAGTATCTGAAAGTAACCTCGTTCATGCATATACTGACGCCTCAGCTTACAAAACCATCCAAAATGACGGAGTTGTCATACATTTAGTGCTACCGAATGGTATAACCGTGAACTATAAAATTGGCATAAGTACTCAAATTTCAGCAGCGAGCTGAGACCAATAAAAAACCTTATATGAATGTTAACTACTTGAAAATATGGTAAAAGAAAATGGTTTGGTTGTCTTCTGCTGACTCCACAGTTGTTTTAGAAACAATACATAAAGGTCGATCAACACTTGCCCAATATATTGAGCATCAACTGAGGTAAATTGACAATCTAAATAAGATCCGAATTTTGCAGTGGATACCTGCTTGCGGGGGCATTTCTGAAAACGAAATCGCAAGCAAGGTCGCAAAAGAGGCAAGAGATCTCAACAATGATAATTATAATAAAATCGCACTTGACGATGCAAATTTCATCGGCTTTGATATCGACTTAGAGGAAATACCAGAACTACCAGATTTATGAAATTAATGCTAAGCGAGACATCACAAAAACTATAACTCAACTCAAAGCCCAGCACTTTCGGAGTATGAAGATAGAAAGAGATGACACAAAATCCTGCAATCCCTGCTTTAACTGTGGGATAAGCTGTTACTGCTTTAACTGTGGGTTAATTAAGACCTAGCCATATTGTTTGCTGTCCCGCAATCATAAGATCCTCGATGTTTTCGTTTTGATCCTGAGCGGCTTTATTCTGGGAACATCACTGTGATAACTGGCTGCATTTTGTCTACATATGGTCCTTTGTGATTAATTTTGGGTTCCTATGGACACGACACTATCTGCTTTAAAAAAGGAAACATGCAACATTCCATAATATTTTCATGCACTACCACTTGCACTAAGAAGAATAAAATTATGTGATTATTATGCAATAAGGGAAAATTTTACTAAGAAGCTTTTTTTGTGCATGCTGTAGTATACAGGTAGATAAATTTAAATCAACAACTATGATTATTATTAACAGATGAGAGCACAATGCCAGGGGATGATTTAAGCCAGTGTTTTCCCAGTATGGGCGCTGCAGGGTAGTAGAGGACCTTGACAAGGGCGTGAACAATATGAATGGCACTTGAATTTAATCGCAGAAATAACTTTAAACTGCACACGTAAACACTGGCTCACTGAATTTCGGGAGGAGTTTTAATTAACAGTCTGATGTGATGCAAGGGCAACACATGATGACACTTCACTTGGCACTTCAGAACCCCAACTTAATTTTGATTCCCAACTTTCTTGAAACAAAAATTTCGGACATAGTGTTACTGGACTTGTAAAACCAATTAGATCGAACACTCGGTGAGCCAAAGACAACATCCCATTTCTCGTCGCTTTTCCGTCGGTCAGTTCAATAGCTCGATTATCACAAAAGAGGAACGTCTTCTGATCTGTTCCAGAGGAGACCCCAAACAGGAGAAACTTGAGATTTTTCATTCAATTTTTTTCTTTTGGTAAACTCCCAACCACTGAGCTTAACTTTAGTGTTTGCCATTATTTCCAAAGAATATTTTATGAATATTTTAATCTCTTTTTTTATCTGGTGACTGGACAATTGTGTCCTTCAGAATCCTCTGAAGCGATAAAATTGTCCAGTCACCAGATATCAATATGAGTGAGCCTTTGCGGGCTATTTTGGAAAGAAATCTGCGTGAGCGCTATCCGCCGTCATCATCGGTAACTGAACTTCCCAGTGTTTTACAGGAAGAATGGCACAAGATTCTCTCGGAAGGCGTACAAGACCACTATTTATCCATTCCGAGAAGACTGCAAGCTGTTTTGAACGCCGAAGACTTTTCCTACACTATATTAGTCACGGCAATATATTTTTATTTTAGTGTTTCTATATTTTTGTATTTTCAACCCCTGTACCTTTACTCTAAAGGAGATTCGATGTGTCATCGGGTTGCATAATGCTGTATACATTCAAAAAAAAAAAATTCTAAACTTCAGCTTTTAGAATGAAAACATTATCATTGTGTTGCCAATTCGAGAATGCTAACATCAAAATTAAATTATTGATGCAGAAAAATAAAAATACTGTATGGTTTATTTAACACACGTTTTGATGCTATGAATGTGCTTTATTTTTGTTTTCAGAACAAACTAAATCTTGGTGCAATATTTGACTCCACTGGACATAAATAATCATCAACTTTTTTCACTTCGAACGACATTTGCATTTAATGAGCGTTTAAGCTGATAACGTCATTTCGCATTATGTATATGACGCTGAACAGCAGAAGAACATTTAATGCTATTTCAGAAATTGTGGAAAAATAAGTTCTAGCTTCTATTCAGAATTCAGTCAAGTATTGTTACGGAAACTCAAGTTTTAAATGTATTTCAGTCATTCGATAGATCAACTAATTCCTTTTTCGGCTTTATATGGCAGGTGTTTAATCTCATTAGTGCCGATTAATGTAATTTATTTAAAGTTATGTGTCCGAATTAAATTTTTCCGATCCCCAACATTTCGCCTTGCAAGCCCATTTGGGGTCGTGACCCACAATTTAAGAAAAAAATTCAGTAAATAAGAAAGTTCCTTTTATCAATAAAACAGTGAAGAGCCAGGATTAATTGGCCCAGGATGTGCAAGGTTCATAATAAGACTTTTTTTAAAAATTGGTTTAGCGTTGCATGAATCTTTCAGGAGGAAAAAGCTTTACTTTTACAGCATACCCGGTTATTAACAATAATAATAATAAAGAATTTTAAAAAATTGAAGAAATACCTAATGGTTCTCTGTTTAATACCTAACATTAATAGCAGATCGTAAAGAGAAACGTTATTTATTGTTTCAGATAATTTTCTTAGTGAAATAGGAAATTTTTTTTTACGTTACCATGTCATTTGCTATTGATAATGCTCTGATAAAGGCACGAGCTGTCGTTGGTTTATTTCAGTTTATAAAAGTCAGTATCATATCTATTTGTTACGTACTGTAGGATTTACTGCTAATATGTAATTGCTAAAATTCTAATTTATCGCCTACACTGTTCAAAACAACACTGTTACGAATTTTGTAGTATAATATAAAGCGAAAAGTCGGAAGAGAGCTATACTTTACCGGACAAATCTATTTAACACTGAGGTAAATGGCAATCTCGCTAAACTGGTGAGATATAGCCAAGGTGGCGATACTTTTGTCTCTAAATTTGGCGACTTCAACCGTATATGCCTTCCAGTAATTCTGAGAAATAGAAGGTACTAGAGATTTCTTTGTAACTTAATGAAAACTAAACCCCGGAAAGAGCATCTGTTTTTAGTTTTTAGCTCAGAGCCCTCTGCGGAGTATTAAGATAGCTTCGCTCTTTAGAGGCGATTTGCATTGCGTTGTGTTTAATGTTCTTAGCAGTTTGAAGTGCTAACTACTGAATGCGCTTTGTCATACCGGGAAGAGCTGTACGAGTATTTTTGTGGAACGTTCCGGAACGGTAAAGTGTTTATTTTAGTAAAATAAATTTTATCAATCTATCATCGGTTCTGTGTGCATTCAGTACATTACGAACTCGTACGCACGTAACGATAGATAATTACAGCTTTTAACAGAATGAAAAGCACGGTTTTCAGTGATAGGTTGTTTTGACAAATCTGCATTGAAAACGATAGAAGATGACAATCGCTTCCAGAAAAAATAAATAAATAAATAAAGGAGAAAAATAAAGAGAAAAGTCTAATTTATGATATATTGCGAAATCCAGTCATGAACCTGTGTGCAGACAGTAGAACAAAAGTGCTCATATGTTGGGGAAACCTCCGTCAATCGTGTAATATAATCCTTTTTCAAGCAATATAATATATACGATAAAAAGTTTTAAAACTTTGTAAGGTTGTTATTTTATATTACCTAGTTATTATGCTTTCAGTCTTTACTATAACTTCTCCTTTCCGTATTTCTTACCACACTGCAAATGAATAGTCAATACTTAAACTGAGTTTTTTTTTTGGATTTTAAGACACAGCGTGTTCTTACCGTGCACATTATGCATTAGATTCTTGCCAACTCTGAGAGTTGTAATTATTCGGTTTTGCGTTCTAGCGTTGCCGACACTTTCACTCTGGTAGAGTACTGAGCCAGCTTCTGTATTTATGTAGTCCCTGACTATTCTTCAAACTTTAACTTAAATCTGACTGTTCTATTTAGTTGCGTCACCACGAGCTGTGGCTGTGATTTACGCGAGTTAAAAAGTAATCTCTAAGATGTGTTATTAACTTATACATGGGGTGAGTTGTCAAGTACACTCATGCCCATAAATTAAGGATAATTCGGAGTCACGCGGAAATCGAACTCTAAGATAAATATATCACCTGTAAAATCACTACACACATCTTCAAGAATCATATGCAAATTTCAGGAAGTAACCAGATGACACCGATGGTACGTCACAATGACGAGAGTGTAAGAGAGTGATATATAAGGAATACAGGCAAAGAAATAAAATTGTTCGCAGGCGCTTTATAAGCATTTCAGGGCAAAAACCGAATAGTTATGACACAAAGGACGCATCTGGATGATTTTTTACGTGGTAGAATTATCGGCCGTCTGGAATGTGGGCGTACCCAACTGGAAGTATCAGACGAATTTGGTATTGCCCAGAGTGTCATCTCCAGGCTTTGGCAACAATTCCAAGATGATGGTAATGTGAGTAGACATTACAGCACAAGTCGCCCCAGAGTTACAACGCCGAATGAGGACCGGTATTTGGCAGTTACTGCCAAAAGAAACAGGCGGAGCACAGCCTCAGACCTGTCTCGTCAGCTCTCTTCAGCCACTGGTACGACAATTTCAAGGCAGACCGTGTACAGACGCTTAGGGCAGATTGGTCTATATGCTCGTAGACCTGTCAGATGCGTTCCACTTACTGCAACTCACTGTCGCCTGCGGTTAGCCTGGAGTAGAGAGCATGCATTGTGGACACCGCAACAGTGGGCTTGTGTGATGTTTTCTGATGAGTTCAGGTTTAGCTTGCAGTCTGATTCTCGCCGGACTTTCATATGGAGAGCTCCAGGTACCCGTTACCACCAAAAAAACATCATTGAATGACACCGTTACGGTGGTGAAGGAGTGCTCGTTTGGGGTGGAATTATTCTGGGTTCCAGAATTGACATGCATGTTCAAATCGGAACCACGACAAGCCAAATGTATCGGGACGTCATTCTGGAACAACATGTACGTTTGTTTCGGGGCGGCATGGGCGCACAATTTGTGTTTATGGATGACAACGCCCCGTCCTCACCGTGCAAACATCGTAAGCGGATGCCTTCAATCGGAGGATATCACCCATATGGACTGGCCAGTATTATCACCGGAGTTGAATCCAGTAGACCACGCGTGGGACATGCTTGGCCGACGAGTTGCAGCCCGTCAACCTCTTCCTACATGTCTACCGGAACTTCGGAGAGCATTGCTTTTTGAGTGGTGTAATATTCCCCAAGATCAGATCGATAATTTGATACTCAGCATGCCTAGGCATTGTACGGACTGTATTGCATCGTCTGAGAGACATACAATGTATTAATAATCATACCAACCATGTGATATTGTTTTTTTTTTTTGTAAATAGGTTCTCTTTGTAATTTGCTCCAGGGAGAAAAAATCGCTAATTTTTTTAATAATTTCAAACGTATTGCATCTTTTTTTGCTCTTTACCTTTTGTTTAATAAATAAGCTTTACAAATAAGTCAAATTTGTTTTGCTTCTAACTCTTCCTTTGCCTGATTTTGCATTATCCTTAATTTGTGGACATGAGTGTAGTAAAGGGTAGTCTGTAAACAGGTTCAGGTTAAATTCTTTACGTTTACGTGATATTGTTAAAAAAAAATTCTCAAATCCTCTTTTGTGATATGTAGTAGTTAGCATATCGCCGGTAATCAGAAGACACAAATTCAGTTCCCAAAGAGCACATACTGAATTTCTTAAAAATCCACTTCTAAAACATCTAATATTTCTACAGTTCGATATTTATGCAAAACTGAAATGAATTAGCATAAACTTGTACATTGTTTGAATATAAAAGAAATAAGTTAATTCCGTGCTTGCGAAAATGTAATATGAAATGAAGAAAGATTCTGTATGCAGATTTTGAAAGTAAATAAAATAAATTAATGTGGTATAAAATCTGAAAGATTTCAGATTTTAAATTACGTTCAAAGCGGTGTTTTATTAATATTTTGTGTGTTACCCTTAATATCAGGTTCTTCGCACTTAAACCATGAAATTCAGTTCAAGAGCAATATCGCAAAATAATTTTAAATTGAGCGTATCTTTAGAATTTCCGATACACAGTCTCATGCGCTGGAGATAAAAATGTTTTTTCTGCGCAACGTTGCCATTTCTCGCTTTGAAATCCTTGAGTTTATTAATTAAAAATTCGTTAAAGTTTTACAAAATATGAAATAGATAATAAAACAAATTCCAAATTTCAAATTTGGGCTTCCAGATGCCCATATTCGCAGTAGGATTACGTCATTCAAAACTGGATGACTCTAGATACCGTTGTTTTATCACAGTACGAGAAACATAGATACATTTATGCAGATTCTTCATTATTTAATTTCTGCAAATATAACGCAGGGCGATAATATTTGGTGGCAACAATTTGAAAAGTAAAACGGACATTCAGAGTGATTCGACGCAGTCACAAAACGAAAACGATAGTCTTCAGGGACAAAGCCCCTTTGGGACTAATAATAGTAGTATGCTCCATATGGAAATCAAACGAGCTGAAACAAGAAGCAAAATTAAGAAGAACAACAATTTTAGACTAGAGCAGATTTCGTATAAAACATCTCTGACTGCGAGGGTGATTAATACAGATCGTGAAATGATTCATTTTTAAGTAAGTTTTTAAGTATTTAATTTATAGTAAGTATTAATCATTTCATGATTAATCATGAAATGATTAATACTTACTATAAACTAAATAGTTTAAGAATAGAGATGGTTCGAATAAACCATTTTGTTTTCATTAAAAAGTAGAAGTAAAATGAAAATGATTTTACCCGAGACACAGGAGTACGCTTATCAAGAATTGTGACCTTTAATATTTTTGCTTCAGTGTGATTACTCAAAGAATCTTACAAAACAAGAAACTGAGTTTAAAGTCAGCTAGAATTTAAATTAAACAATATTATATTCATTGCTTTACATTTGTTTTGCAATTTAGAAGTAATCATATAAAATGGATCAACGAGCAATTCTTTAGAAAGCCAGAATTTGTGACATCTTTTAATTAGTGTCTGAATTTGGAATACAAGGTACTATTGAACAATTACCAGTTCATACCATATATTAAGTACATAATCTGAGGTTTCAACGTCAAATATTCTTTTCGTTTAGATGCCTATATAAATCTGTGAATCTAAATCCTTAGCTCTTTACGGCACCTGCTTTCTTTTTCACTTCTCAAATTACAACTCTGCTATAGTTTTAAGGAATCCAAATTCATGAAATTCTCACTTCCACTAAGTTAACTGTGCATTTAGCAGTAGTCTACGATAGTATCCGAACTGTGTATCCGAAAAGGCTTACAAGAAAACACGCAGGGGAAGGGAGCATAAAGATCTGCTTATAGCTGATTTAATGTGTTTGCAGGTAAAAAATGGAGATTTTTCTTTAGTTGTGGCAATTAATGACTGTGACAATTAATGAAAAATAAGTATAGTACTTGGTGAATTATAAAACTCTATGCATATTTGGCTTCAGAAAGAAGACATGTAAACTTGTTTTAAGTAAATTGAGCAATTCCCTTTATAAAGTACTAAGTATTTCAAAAGAAGACCGAAATAAAATATAATTAGATAATAAATAATGTGGTTTATGAACGCTTATTTCATAGAATACTTTGCGAGTGTTTTTTGGAGCACAGAATTAAGCAAGAAATTAAGTGTATATAACTGAACATATAAGAAGAACTGTATTTATAGAAACACTGGATACAGTAAATTATAAAGTTTTTATTTTCCAAACTTTTTTTTTTCGAACAGTAGGATTTTCCACAATACAAATATTTTCACAATATACATTTTTAAATCTTAGATCACATTCAAGCATCGACGCCATTCTTTTAAAGAAATGATCTCTGATATATTTCAGCTGCAACAATTCAGAGATTACCATTCATTTATACACAGAGTAGAAAGAATAATTTTTCCGTCAAGTTCATAGTAATATTTTCAGCACCTTTTCGTAAGTTATATATATGATGACCAATGTAGAGTTATAGAAATTTTGTAGAGAGTTTTATTAAATTTTCCTGCATTTTGTCCCACTGAAAAATTTAAAAATCGAAAGATCTGATCCAAAACTGATTTTAAAAATAAATTAGGAAATATGAGAAGCATGTGGAGAATTCAAAATCCTAACGAAAATACACTAAAACATTTATTATAACCGTGATTACCAAATCATGAATTCGAACCAGCAATATTTCTAAAGACAACATTTTGTGCGTCGCAAAAAGTTTATATATATTTATTAACCTATAATAATCATCAAATAACGATTATTATTTAATTGTTACTAATTATACATATCGATTTATAGTTATTAATTAATTATTACTCATTATATGCGTTAATCTATTTTTATATCTTCATTTCACAGTTTTCTTCTAGTCGTCTTCTTTGAAGGCTCTTTTTTTCAGATGAACTACATATAAGCGAGTCACGATGATAAAACTTTTGGAAAGCACTGTATTAGAAGAATTATTTCGTTTTTTATAAATGTTAATGATGTATTTCAATCAAATTAACTTTTCTAACAAACTAACTTAATTAACCTGAAAATTCAGTTTACGTTTATCTTTGACTGAACATTATCCGTATCATATTTCTAACTGCTTTCATCACAATTACTTTCTTACAAAATATTAAAATATTTCTCAAGTATTAGGTAGTTCTTACAATGCAACAACGTCCTGGTACTTATTAATATGTTAATAAATGCATTGCATATTTAGAAATCTACAAGTTACTGAAGCAGAACGTAACTTTTGCGCGAAAAATGCAATAATGTCAATATTGCATCTCCTAGTCAATATCCTAATTGTGATAGCTTTCAAGACAATTCATAGTTTATGATCACGTTCCTTATAAAAAGTCAAGAAGCAAGATCTTTCAGTCTTTGGTAAATCTCCAAAAAAGGGAAAAGATAATTACCTTATATATTTTAATGACATGAAATTATTTAACATGACTATAACTTCAAAATTCCTGTAAGATATACAATATATTAAATGCATGATTTTTTCAATTACGCAGAGACGATTACTGCCAAATTTGAAATCATGTATGTTGCATTCATTCATATCAATGGTTTATATATGTTTCAACTTCTTAAAATACTTAACTGAGGTGCTTTAATATAAAATATACGTTACACTTTCCCTTTGGTACTCATCTAAAAGGTCCAAAACTGCAACAACTGCATGGAAGATCGAACAAAAGCAAAATCTATGCAAATAATTCTGCTTGCGTATTAAAGTCAAAATCGGAAAAAGTATAAATTATGCAAAATCTGAAGTATCAAATTCCTTGATTCTTCAACTGAAAATGAATCTCCACATTCAAAGAATGAAAGTGAAGGGCACAAATAGAACCCTTCTTTTATATTTAGCCAAGCAGCAATTATGGCCTTTTTATGAAACATAAACAACAGGTACTAATGAATATTCTCTCTCTTTCTACAAGGCTTGAAATTTAATGGACGAATTCTTGGAGTCGGGAACGTCCAAACAGTCGCTACGCGGTAACGGTGGATAGCTGTTGTAGCTGCTCATGTCTCTAGTGGTGCCCAGACATTGGGTAGTGGACTGGCCTGCTGGCGATACCGTCTGATGGTGACTGGCAGTCATTGGATGATGTTGATACGTGTGCGCTAAAGTCGGGTTGTAGTAATCATAATGGAAAGAATAAGGACTATTCTGGAGGTAGCCATTGGTATTATAAACTGGACAATTGAACTGATACGACGAGGAATCCACCTTTTGCATACAGCTGTTCGCACTGGAGGTGCTAGGCATTAACAGTGAGTCGGGCGTCGTAGGACTGTATTCGCTACCCCTCGGAGGTAGGGGTGTAAGTGTAGCAGTAGGGCTGGAACCAGATTCTCCAGACGACGGGCTAGCATGAGATTGTGTTGTGGAAGGACTACTACAGGGCGCTGTTTGCTGGGCAGGGGGACTTTTTGCTTGCTTCTTGGGGGTGCGATTCTTATTTGAACCGTTTTGAGACTGTTGGCGGCACTTAGCTCTGCGATTCTTGAACCATACCTAAAAGTAAAATACATGCATTCAGTTATGTGTTTCAAGAAATCTAAAATGTATTAATAATAATAATAATAATAATAATAATAATAATGATGATGATGATGATGATGGTAGAACTAGCCATGCTACTTTGCTTTTCGGGAAGATATTCATGAAAATTTTTCATGAATATGTTATTCAAATTCTTATTTAAAATTCGCAGAACTTGAAGTAGTTCTGCATATTTAATTCCGTATTTTCTTCGGAACCCATGCAGAATTTCAATATGCTTAACAACCTGGAATCTATTTTAATCTGTTACTTGCCCAAATGAAAGTTATTAGCCCATATGTCAAATTTATATTTTATTTTGTTTATTTGCTTTATTTATTTATTTATTTGTTAATTGGGAAACAAATGAACAAAATCTCACTTTTCGTATTAATAAGGATTACAATGCATTATTTCATTTTAAAATTCAGAGTAATGAAATTTCAATATCCTTCATTGCTTACGTAGATATCTCTTATCTACAATTATGCCTGTAAAGTAAGCAGTGTAATTTTTAGTTATTTAGTCATATTAAAAATCCCTGTCATTAGGTTGAGAGTTAGTGTGTCTTTAACATTGTTAAATTCAAATTAAACAACAAAAACAATTAATTGTTTCTTCCTGTAATTTATTGTTAATGTTTGATATGACAGATTTCAGTCTTATTAGCAGAACAATGTAATCTCACTGAAAATGAAGAAAAAAATAATTTAAAATTTTTAAATTTTTAAAATAAAATAACGTATTTTTATAACGTCGCGAACACATTTCTTTTTAAAGCATTTCACTATAAATGCCTCATTTCTGTTTCTTGTTAACTATAAGCATTTGAAGTGAAGAGCATTTTTATAAATATTAACATATTTTAAATAAAATTAATTAATAATCTGCTTTGTATATGATACCTAAAATCTTACGTAGAGCTTTAAAATTTAAAAAATTGGAAATATAAAAATGATTTACAACATCTTTTAGGATTCAGCTTTATTATGAAGATTATGGAAAAAAAAAAAAACTGTTAACTGATGGAAGAGATTGAAAAGAAGATTTAAAGATTGTTTATTATACTTTAGTTGGTCTCAAACTAGTAACAGAAGTTATTTATTAATGTTATCATTTGTTTATATTAATGTTACATTCTCCAAATGTGTGAGTTTGCTTTCCAGAATAAGCAATCCAATGGCAAGAAAAATTTTATAAAAGCCCAAAACAGTCACATCTAAAAGGGTGAGGAAACGTAAACGGTAACTCTAGTATCATTGAAGATACCAAAGAAGATACACTTTGATAATATGCCTTAGATCAGTGGTTCTCTACCTTTTTTTGTCCCACACAAAACTTTCCCCACACATCTTTCACCCCTCCTTCCTCCTTTCCAAAACTCGAAAAATTTACACATGCATATCCATCTATCTATCCATCTATCTGCAGCAATTTTTTTTTTTTAATTTCAAACTTAAAATCCTTCTATGATTCGAAATATATGTCTATGACCAACGATCACGAAAATAAAGGCCGGATAAGCGGTATCTATACGTATATATGTGTGTATTTGTGTATATATATATATATATACACACTTTTAATACTGCCGATTGCAATAAAAAGGGAGATAGATGACTAAATGTAATAGTAGTTATCCTTGACTTCGACGTTCTACGGCTAAACATTATGGAGTTATGCGACATAGATACATACGTACACACGTACGTACGGAAAAAAATCACGAAACCAACGTGACAAAGAAGCCCATTTTGAACCCCTTTTACAGTCCGTTTTGAAGTCCTTTATTCTGTCCGTACGTACAGATATTATTGAAAAGAACAGTCAAAACGCATTCGGGAACGGTCAAAATTTGTATTTCCGTTGATATCTGAAAGCCGAAATTTTTTGCGATTGCAATATTTCGTTTACTTCTTTCAGGAAAGTAATAATATTCTTAAGAGCTGCCTCTGTTGCTTTGAAATAGCATATTATTCCGTAAAGGACAGATTCAGTTTGAAAGATAAATATCTTACGTTTGGCCGAATGGCAACAGACTCGAAAGAAAAGTGTAACAATGCACTTAAGTGAAACACCTCAAAATCATGTTTCGAGACTAATAGCCCTTCTGGGATAATTAAAAAAAAAATATATAGCTACAAAAGAATATCCTCTTTCTCTTTTCAACGTTCTTTCCTTTTGATGTCATACATATATATATATATTTAACTGAATAAATAAATATAACTCATAGATCTTTCGATTTATTTCGTCATTTTGAGTTTGAAGATAAGTTTCTAATTGTTTTATTATACATTTACGTAATATATGAATAGCATAGCACACACTTTCTGAAATGGCTTTCATTGCATTATTTGTTGTTT
>KK112929.1:450193-503842 GCA_000611955.2 Stegodyphus mimosarum | reverse complement strand
CCGTTAAAAAAAAAAAAAAAAAAAAAAAAAAACCTTTATTCTGCACAGATATCTCGCATAAACACCGTTCAAATGGATTCGGAAGCTGTTAAAATGGATATTTTCGTTGAAATATGATACGCGAAATTTTTCGCGATTACAATACTTCTTTTACTTCGTACAAGGAAGTAAAAATTGTGTAAAAATAGCAATTTTAATATTTCTAAATGCAAAATAATAAATATTATTCATAATAAAGACACAATGGATACAGTAAAAAGACAAAATGGATACAATAAAAAGACAAAGAAACTTTCATGTAAAAAAAAGGTTCAACAATCGAAAATGTATTTATAACTACTTCAAGCGCAAAGTCTTTGATCTTTTTGGGAGGGGGGGACTCAATTTCTAATTAGATGTACTATACCTGAACACGAGACTCCGGAAGGCGTATTTGGTTAGCGACTTCTTCTCTCATGAAGATGTCCGGATACCGGGTCTTTTGAAATAAAGCCTCTAGGATGTCCAGCTGTGCTCTGCTGAAAGTCGTTCTTTCTCGCCGCTGTTTCCGAGCTCCTTGAGGATTGGCTAAAAGAATAAGATAGATATCTTAGAATCTTTGTAGTCAAACTCAGTTCAAAGTTTGAGAATACATAAATATAAATATAAATTTTCCAATTATTTTACTTTCCACAAATCTATGTGAAATAACAACAGCAGTGAAGCTGTAGTTATTATAAGGAACGATAGAATTTTTAAGCTGCTTTTTTCTGTATAAGTTTTATAATTCACAGAAATCACGTTAGTGTTCAAATTCAGTAGAACCTAAAATGTGCACACTTTCTGCATGACATTTCAAAGTAAACATAAGGCTGACACTGATAAAATAATAAATATTAACGTCGGAGATCATGTCATTTTCCAGTCAAGCAATTAAGAATGGTCATGCATGAATTGTATGAAATATTTTAAAACATGATAATGAGATGACGAGCTAAAAGTCGCATATTTACCCTATCATGTGGGGGAAACATAAGATACAGACGGAATGGACAGAAAGAAACGGAATAACTGAAACTAATTTCTCAAAATCAGAGACAGGGTATCCATTCTATTGCACAGAAAGAAATTTGTATTGCTGTGTAAAGAAAATACAGTATTATGAGACAGATGAGATTTTGAACTTTGCACGGGATAAAATAAATGAGTTACAAATCTATTGAAAAATGACAAACTTCGAATATTTTATTCATAAAAGTAGGAAACTAATTTAAAATGTTATTGCATTGTGCTGCCATCTATCTTTTACAAGATGTATGAGACGATTTAGTCATTAAAGTGGAAAAATATGTTACGTAATGCTTCCATATTCTGAGGATAAGACTTTCCAAATGTTTTTCACTGGTTCTAGAAATCTTGGACACTATACTCTATAGATAAGCGGATATTCAAGTAACATACTTATATACGATAACGGTTTATTGATAAATTAGGAACAGGAATGAATTATAAATGTTACGTAAACTAATAAAAATGCTGCACATTGTGCATTAACAATACACTTTCTTTCTCTTCCTCGTATGTATAACAGAATGGGTACAGACGTATCAGGACAAATCCTTATGAGTTGATAGTGAAATAAAATGGAGAACAGTAAAAATTATGCTTTCCATCAAAGAACAGTAAAAAACATGAAAATATCTAAGCATGCATATATACTCGTGTTCATATGCAGAATTGCGGCAAGATGATGCTGGACTTATTTGCAATATATAATGTTATAGCTATTTTTGCTACTATATATATGTCTATAAACCATACATATAGTTAAAAGAAGTACGAATTATGTATATATATATAATTTTTAGTCTCGAAACGGAATTTTGCATCGAATGACTATAAATGGCTGTATCGCTTTTTAAATTGTTGCCACCAATTATTATCGCTCTTTATTATATTTAAACAAATTAAATAATGAAGAATCTGCATGAATATATGTATGTTTCTCGCAATGTAAAAAAAAACAAGATACCAAGAGCCATCAAATTTTAAATCACTTAGTCCTCCACCCTAATATGAGCACCTGGAACCCCGAACACTGAATTTTGCATTTATTTCATTATCTATTTCATATTTTTTAAACTTAAAGGAATTTTGATTAAGAAACTCAATGATTTCGAAGCGAGCAGTGGCAACATACGGTACGGAAGAAGCTATTTTTATGTCCAACGTGTGAGACTGTTTATCGGAAATTCTAGTGATATATTATTTTTAAATATTTTTAGCAAAAAGAGACGTTAATCCAAGTATTCTCGAAACATATATGTATGTGTAAATGAAAAAAAAAGTCCATTTGAGCTTAATATATAATCAGAAAGCTTTCAGATTTTTAAAAAATTTTATTTTTTTATTTATTCATTTTACTTTATAGTCGTGTTACCGAATATACTGATTCATTTTCAATTAGCCAAAAATCAACGTATTCGGGAACACGATTATACAGTTAAGAAAAAGATTATTTATAAAAAGAAAGTCGCGGAGTATTTTGATTTACTAAAATACGATTGCAAAATGATAATTTTGTTTTCATAAAAGCCTAATTTTTTAAAATTACATTATGCTTTACATTTCGCTCATAAAGCAAACCTGCTGCTACAGGCATTACAAACAACCTCTCGATTTTTAAACTGAAAACTGCCTACAATTATACCTTTTAAAGATATCTATAAAATGATTGAAAAATTTTACACCTCACCATTAAAATGTACGTAAATGCATTTGAGTGATTTTACTATTCCATTGCGTTCCCTTTCCAACACTTAAAGACTACAACAAATACCGAAATAATAATAAAAATTACAAGAATTTACTCTTTCTGTTTGGTATGCATTATCAAAACTGTACGTTCCTCATTCGCTGAATGATTTGAAATTTCGTAACTCACTAAACAACATGATATTTGACGCGAGTTTGAACTCTCAAAATATTGCTTGTGGGATTTATTATCAGTTGTTACAAAAAGGAAACATTTTGACTAATTTTAACTTGACTAAGCTTTTATCTAATATGCATGAGTACGTTTGGTAATCCGCTTACTTGTAGCTGAATTACGTTTAGTAATTCTACGCAGAGGTCGTATTTTCTAGTCACGGTTAGTTTTATTTATACAGTAGTAATATGTACAGTTATGGTATTCATTATATTCGTCTTGTTTATTGTAATATCCTGTTGAAAATAAACAAATATGACCCAATATTGCAGAATATTTAAAGCTATGAGTTTCTTCCTCATAATAAAAGGAAGCACAAAAAATGAATACTATAAGTATTTGCTCAATTATTAGTACTTTCGAAATTTTCTAGCATAGCACTGATATCAATTATTTAAAGATTTCAGAATTTTTTAATATTTAATGGAATGTAATCATTTACGTTTACATTTGCGCAGAGAGTTTGGCATGGTTGAAGAGAAGGAAAATATCACCGTTTAAGAAGGCTTACCAACGGCCGAGCGACAAAGTCACTGAACACGGGTAGTTCGTTTCGAATCCCAGCGAACGGGCACCTGTATGCGTATTTTCGCGGTTTTCCCAGTTGTAACGTGGATCCAATCCAGCTTCCTTAAAGGTCCTGCACGGGGTATCTCCTTGGTGAATGCAACTGCGTGCGACGCCGTAATAATAATAAAAAAAGGGGTTTAAATAAAATAATACTAATAATAAGAGACTAATAACCAAGCTCATAACTTAAGCGAGATTCACCACGGGCTGGCCTGTGAAAGACCATGCTGAATACTGGGATGGTTGCATTTTTGTAGTTTCCCAATGTGTCATATGAATCGAACCAGTTTCCCTTAAAAAGCCCTCCACGAGAATAACCCTCCTCTTAGACAGATAGCTCTTATGTGCTTTGAAATACTATTTAAATGATCTTAGTTAATGCGACGAGATTTTGGAAAAGACAGAATCATAAATTTTGAAAACTTTAATTTGATTAGGTTTAAAATGAAAATAATATCAAATTTTTGATTGAGCTTGGGTTTCTAAAATACTGCGGATTTGAATTATTGTTAATTTATGTATTTACTAAGTGTCTATACATATGCGTAAGCGAATCATAGTTCTACAATTGTTTGGATCTAGCCATGTAAAATCATTCCGGTTTTTGACTTGCACTTTGATGTGTGTTTCAATCTATATTCGTACTTTAAGATTCATTCTAGAATGTTAACTCCACGAAGGCATCCCTTCCCTTGAGCAGATAGCCCTCGAGTGCTTCGCCATGGTTAAATAAAGCAAATCAGTGCCTACAAAGAGAAAAAAATAATACCACTAGTTACATCATCAGAATCGACGATGCATCAGAAATGCAGGAAAGAAATATACTGACAATTCTTTCACATTTACTTACTGTGAGAGTAAAGTTATTCTTAGTAAAGTTTTGTTTCAAACTTTTTCTCAAATATCAAACTTTACTTCTAAAATGCACGATAGAACTATATCTTTAATTACGAAATCTACTTAAGATGATTAGGTTTATTAATAATTTAAATAAAAATAGCATTAAGCAGGTTTCATAACTGTAACATGTATTCCTAACATGCATTTAGAACATTAACTGTTAATCAGAATATGGCTTTCTTTGAATACTGCTTTTAGTAAGTAAAGGAAGAAGGTCTGTGAGCAGCACGTAGTGAGAGTCCCGGAACTACAAAGCGCAGGTCCGTTCCATTATCAACTGAACGCATCTAATTCCCCTTTCCTTTTCCATTTGTTTGCGACACTCGGGTTTCAGGAGACCCTACTTGAAATGCGTTCTGCAGCACGGTTTGTAATTACCTTTTGTTGTCGTAGTTTCCGCCAGACGATGGCTTTTTTTCTTTTTTTGCGGAAATCCTCAACTCCTCCTCCTCCTGTATCTCATGGGCGCGATACTTTATGGAAAGATGCGCGACCGTCACGTTGATGAAACTTTTCTCGGGATAACTGAGGAAATGAACTTTTCGAAAAGTTCATATGCTTCTCGAATTGAAGCAAAAAATATGAGGTGGGACTCCTTTTGTCCTTCGCTCCTCTTTAATCCTTTGGAAGCGAACCGAGAATATAATCCTTGGTCCTGTGCTGTCTGGGTATGATTTTAGATTCCCCTCAGAATAAACAGTTTGCAGGATTGTTACGATTGGTCAGTTCCTGAATAGAAGAGTCACCTTGTATGACGCAAGTCTTTTGTTGATTTCTGACGCAACAATATTGTATACTTAATAAAGCGATTTAGCAGTTATGGTTTTTGAGTTGGTTTCCATTATTGACAATTATACAGTGCAAAATTTAAGTCTGAAGCAGCAAAACCGATTGCTGAAGATGTTGAAAGGCGCTCTTGATGCTACTGCCTCCAATTCAAATAATTCATTAAGGCTGGAAACGCAGAAAATATGTTTTTAGAATAACTTCTGCATATAAAATAACTTTAATGGTTTTTCTCCACCCTCAAAAACATCCGTGGAATTCGAATACTCATAATGATGCCTGCAAGGGACACGAAGATTTGATTCTGAGGAGAAATATTTGGCATAACAGGTTTTCTTGGCTTTAACGTTTTGTTTTTCAAGATTCAACATTGTTGTTTATTAGAAAGGGCTAACTTGGCGTAAACTTATCTTAGTTTGAAAAAGATGTAATTTTTCTTGAGGAAGAAGAAGATGTTAGTTTCCATTTAAAGTTAAAAAGGTACCAAAGATAACAATTATAAATTCATGCTCTGTTCTCCCATTTCATTCGTCCCCCCAAAAAAAAAGTAGTTACTCCTTGAATTTTTATGAACATAAATTGCAAGAATTACATGTAACACATTTTAAAATTTTATTGTTTAAAGTTACAGAGCTTAACTTCCTTTGGTAGCATAAACTAACGTCAAAACTCCTAACAGAATGAGAGAGTTTAAGCAAACATTTTTATTGAATCAGAACTTTGAATATAAAATGTCCGTCTCGTGCTTAACAGGATCAAACGAACACTTGTAGCGATGCAATTTAAGTAACAATCAAATTCAAGATTTAAAACTGAGTCTAGTTAGTAGTCAAAGCCTACACAACTTTGGCTCAGACTTCTCATAAGCGTAACAATTTAAATGTTGGCAAATAAAATATAAGGTCGGAAGCCTTTCGATCTTATCTGAGCTAGCGAACCTATTAACGTGGCCTCGAAAGGCCAAAACACGCTCTGTCTTACAATGTAACAACCTGAGCTTAAATAGTTTCAAACTAATTTGCATTCTGGTAAGGGAACGGAAAGGAGAAGTGACAGTAAAGATCTAAATCATAATAACTGGTTAGATTAACATAAGGCAACGTTATAAAGGTCGCAAGGTCAGTCTTGTGTTCCGATGTAAATTGAAAGCAGAAAATTCCTTTTTTTAAATTACGATTAATAAATTAGTTTTTGACACCGACTTCCATTCGGGAGAATATGATTAAAACAGTTCACAATGCAGTGAAAATAAAATTTAAACTGTCGCTTTTCATTGATGCCTTCGGTAATTAAAATTGCGAATTATGAAATTTTCAATTGATATCATAGTTAATTGTGAATACTTTTTTTATTATTTAAGGGTTCTAAAAGAATTTTATTCGGCATTTAAGAATGTCTAAGGCAGCAGGCTCCGCTTGTGGAATGAATGCGTTCATTTAGTTGTAAGTGTTTTTTTTTAATCTTTTTCCTTCGCGGTAATTTCGCGCTGCACATGCTTTCTTCTTTTTAATTTAGTAATTAAGACATTTGAAATACTTTTTAACAGATGAAATGTCGATTTAAAAGGTTAATATAGGTTAATATATACCACAACAACTACGATACATAAGTATGTTTTTAACCACTTAAATGTTTCGCCCGAAACAGTCTTGTCGATTTGAAAAGTGTCTTTGGCGTTAAATATGACCTGGACCATTACCAAGAGAGACTCGTTATTTCGTGTTTTCCACCACCCCCAGACTGCAGCGAAAATGAAAAGAAGTGACTAATGGGTCTATTGGTCATCCTCTCTCCGAAGCGGGGTTGCATCAGGATCTTCACGGAAAAGTTCACCTAAGAAAAAGGACGGGAAATAGAGTGCACTCCTAGTTCCCTTTCAGATGGCATTGCAGTGGAACTACTGCTTATTTGAAAGCGTATCTTTAGGAGAACATCTTTGTTAATTTTCAGGTAAGACACTAGGGAACACAAAAGAATTTTTATCCTGGATATGAAGACGATATTCAATATCTTTGATTGCCACAAGTAGGGGTTTTTTTAAATAGGTTTTGACAGCTAGCGAAAGGGGGCAAAAAAAATTTCTAAGGCCAATTTCAGGCGCAAATAGTTTGTGTTTGAAGTAGAAACAGAAAGAAGAAAATATTTGAGTTTTATAGGATGGTGAAGTGATTAATATGCACACGAGTAGCATACCAGTATTAAAAGTTTTTTAATAGATTGGTTTAAATATAGCTGCGCATTTAATCTAACGTACTAGATAAACCACAGTTGTGTATTTGTGGATTTTCTGCAGAAGTTATTAATTGGCTTTCAATTAACTAATATAGATTACTTGCATTACTCAGAAGAACGACTTTTTATTAGTAAATAAAATATCTTCATTAGTTTTTAGAAAAAGTTTCCCCATTTTTTGAAACAATTTTTTCACAATGCTCCGGGATTTTCGCTGAAAAATTGTTAAGAGTAGATCTTTGAGAAACAGTAGCAAATTTCAGTTTTCATAACATTATAACAACAATAAGACAAATTATTCAGATTTATTGTTTTAAAATTTTCTTTATACGTTTAAGATGTGAAAAATAGTGATATATATATATATTTTTCCATAGAAGTTCATTAATCAATCAATTTTCATATTGTTTGAAGAAGCGGTAATGAAAGGTGGTCTTTTCTTACGCCAACAGAAGAAGTATTTCCTTCCCTATTAAATAATATTAGCACAAGAGGAACAGCTAATTTAAATTAACATTTTGACACACCTGTTGCCCCCTTAAACTTAATTCCTTACAGCCAGTCGCCCATATAACTATTCTAACTTTGCCCTTAATATGGATCTAGGTTAGAATTAGATTGTGTTAAAAACTCTTAAATATATGAAAGCTTTTTTAATCTTAGAGAAAGTTTAATGCTTCAAACTTTTCTCAAAATGCACATTTATTTCCCAGATTACCATTCCTTTTAATATTAAAATTTATGAATAATTTCTGGCTTATAAAATATAAGTAAATTAAAAGACTGCTCTAATCCTAGCTTAGCATTTGAAGGTTAACAAAAAATTGTACATTTGCAGTGCGAAACGCGCGATTAAAAAAGTGAACTGCTTTTCTTAATGTAAAGAAATATGTGTTACTCATACATACATATAGCATGTAAATTTACAAAAACAGAAATCTAAGATTTCGTGGTTTGGTAATCTTTCCAATTTGTAAATATTATGCTGCGTATATTAGCAACTATTATTTGATATTCGGTCAACAAAAAGCCTCAACATAAACCGGAGGGTTTCTGTGTAAGAGTTAGGTCTCTGGCTTAACAACATTTTTTTTTTTGACAAGATACGATTTTCTTCACACAGTAAAAAATAATTGTGCCTGCCTCAGAGTATTATAGCAATAACGCCGGATTGTAACCGTTAATAAGTATAATAAAATAACCTTCCACCCAACCGGGATAGTGGTTAGTGAAGCTGACTGTCGTTTCAAAAGGCCTGGATTCGAATCCCGGAGACGGCATAGATGTTTGTAAACAAATAATGCTTGTACGGCTTGGGGGCACTCTAAATATGCGACGAGCCGAAAGTCCTCTAGAGAGGTTGGGAGACATTCGGACCAGTCTCTCCCTGGATGCTCGCCATCAAAACTGGGGGGGGGGTTGCCAACAAAGGCTCAATCTTGCAGCCTCTGCCATAATAAATTTAGTGGGCTTTTGCTGATGTTACTGTCAGACAAGTGAGATAAGTCACAACAACAACAATAGTAAAATAAACTATAAAATTACCAGTTCTCAGAAAAATATTCAATGTATCTTTTCGCAACCTTTATTATGACATTCTAAAATACTTAATATCTTTCTCAGAAATTACACCATTTATTATTTTTAAAGCAAAGGAGTACCTTATAATGCAACAGCAAAATGACCCTATTACTAACTTTATTTGTATGGTATTTACAGGGCGATCACTAGGCAGGTGCAGCAAAGCACATGCAAAAACTCCATCGAATGGGGGCAGTGGGCTGGACTAATCTAATTCGAAAAAAATCTAATGTGAACATCACATGACTTCCTTGTACAGCGTATTAAATTATACGCATTTTTTGTGCACTTCATTTAAACTTATTTCCTCCAGTTTCATTAGGGATATATTTCTCATTCAATCAATTCAATTCAATTCTCTCTTTGTGGCAAGACAAAAATATATAAAAGCTCAGTCTTCATTAAAAAATGTAAAATACAGAAAAGTATAAACGAATATATATATATAATTAAAATTAGAGTTTCTACGCAAAAACAAGCAATTTGGGCAGCGGGCATTTTCGGTGCACAAGATTGAAAGTTAACTTCTGGCCATACTGAGCAAAAAGACACCGAATTTGGTGCAAAAACTGACTTAATTCACTATTCTATTAATGTTTCAAATGCAAGCAAATGGCGGCTTCATTAGGCTTAGCGGCACTTTTATATTTTTGATAATTCTACAATAATTGCCTTGAGATTAACTAAACGCATAAAAACCTTAATCAGAACATAAGAACAACATAATTCAGTCAATTTTAAAGCAAAAACGCGCAATTTACCAACGTATAAGAATAAAAAACTGAGCTCACCGAGCCAGGTTACAGAGTGGCAATATATATAGATACTTATATATGTTTGGTGCGGTCGATTGCAACGAAAAAGCAAGGTGCACAACTGCATGTTATAGCAGTCCCGTATATAAAATTTCAAAGTTCTACGGCTAATAGTTTTCGAGTTATGGGAGATAATTATGGACGTACGTATAGCTATCAAGAAAAAAAAAATATCTCTTCTCAATCTATTTTAAATCGATCTCACAATCCGTTTTGGAAAAAATAGTCATTTAATCTGTCCATACGTACAGATGTCACGCTTAAACATCGTTCAAACGGATTCGAGAGCTTCAATATGGATATTTCCGTTGAAATATGATACCGGAAAGTTTTCACGATTACTGCCTTTCGTACTGGCCAGTAAAAATGTAAAAATTCCTATCTGTTATTCTGCTGAATAATATAATGCTAATGACATTAATTATGTTGGCATAACTGAGGAATTGGTGGAGCAAAATCTAAATGAACATTGAATTGAAAATGCATGCGAATAGTTTATATGATTTTGCGAAGACGAAATTATTCATAAAGAAATGTATGATTGCTATAGTATAGTTGCTTTTTTATCCTTTCCATCCGCAAATACGCCTTAAATTACGCCTTGTGCTCAACACATGAATAGCTAGTTAAGATAACGGACAGAATTGACGTTAAACTACTGAAATCTGAAATTTTTAAACTAAATCTGTTACCAGTACAAGAAGAGAAACCTCAAGTGAAACATTGCGATAAGTCATTTACGAAAATATAATTTCCAATCTAACTCAACAGCCTTCCCACCCATACTGCAAAAGCGTTCTTTCTGTTCTTATGATTTAAAACTCGGAAGTTCATGCCGAAAATGTTCCGTCAACGACAGACGGTAGAATTCTTGTTAATAGCATAAACTTGCTGTTTACCCATTCTGATCACAGTAGAAAATATAAGTCACTGAAACCGTTAGTATTCTATCCGCTTAAAATTTAAGTCACTGGATTACGAGACGGTAATTTTGAGCCACTGAAAGCCTCATGAGTCATCTTTGATATACAGTAGCAGCTTTCCCCCAGAAAATGGAAAAGAAAAAAAAATGAATACATATGTTTGAAAATTTATGCAAATATGACTTATTTTAAAAGGAGAAAAAAAAAAAACTGAAGTTAAGGAAAAGGAACGCTTCAATGAACATCATTTGGCTTAAAGTTATTTGGCATTCGACGGTGGCACTAGCAAATGTACCACAATAGCTTCTAGCGCCTACGACGCAAATTTACTGCTGGAAACGGTATTTTAAAATTCATGTGGCTTTTTAAGTACCTTGAAACCACGTGCCATAAAGATGGGGATGAAAGATAATCCATAAATTTCTTTAGAAAATGTTAGCAGAAGTTGATTTAAATCATATGGTTTTTAAAGAACTACATGTTTAACTTCTGAAAACCTGTTCACGACTCTTTCAGTGACAATTTACCTCAACGTTGTTGATAGGTTTAACAATATAAGAACAAGTAATTATTAACATTAAAAGTAATCTTTTGAACTACTGAGCACTTGGGCCGTCCATTTTGCCTGTCTTTGACTTTTGCCTATGTTTTGCCTTCATTTCTGCCTATCATAATTCCCTTTTGCCTATATTTCGGTTTTTTTTCCATACCGAGTAACAGCAAAAAGTGCCCGAAATGAGGGAATGATCCGAAAGTGTATGCTATCATGCTTTAAGTCTCCCATAGCGACGTACGTTTAAATATTTCACATCAGTTTCAAAAACCAAGAAGCGTATAATCGATTTAGTATTTTTATTTGTTCCTGAGGTTATAGGATTATTTACCACACAAGACGTATGATTTTTATTAGCCCAAAGGAGCGTTAACCCTGAAGGGCTATTAGTCTCAAATCGGAAATTTGAGTTGGACCAGTATAAAAGTCTGAATCACTTTCCAAGTTGTTGCCACTAAATATTATCCCCCTGTATTATATTTAAAGAAATTAAATAATGAAGAATTTGCATGAATGCACCAATGTTTTTTGCATTGTGAAAAAAAAAAGGTACCTAGAGCCATCCAATTTTGAATAACGTAGTTCTCCACCCGAGTATGGGAACCTGAAAGCCCTAATCTTGAATTTCGAATTTGTTTTATTGTGTATTTCGTATTTTGTAACACTTTAACGAATTTTTGATTAACAAACTCAACGATTTCAAAATGAGCAATGGCATCACTGTACGGGAAAAATATTTTTATCTCTAATGCGCGAAACTGTCTATCAGAAATTCTAAAGCTATGCTGTTTTTAAGTATTTTATTGAGCATTTCAAATTTTGTAAAACTTTAACAAATTTTTGATTAACAAACTGAACGATTTCAAAGAAAACAATGGCGACACTGTTCGGAAAAAAGCACTTTCATCTCCAGCACGCGAGACTGTATATCGAAAATTCTAAAGAGGCTCTTGATAAATATTTTTAGCCCAAAGGAACATCAGCCCAAATGCTCTCGAAACGTGTGTGTGCATGTAAATGAAAAAAAAAATTAAAGCTGCAATTTTTTTAATCATTCATTTTAAATAAAATTCAGTTGTATTAAATATTAAATGTAAACTATTTAGTCAGATAAAAATTTAGAAACAAGCTCATGTCACTTATCTAAACATTAAATTTAAAAATACAGATTAAATTTTCTTCTCTGCTATCAAATTTCAGATGAGAAACTGAATCAAATTGTTTCAGGAAATGATAATAATTTTTGAGATGTTCACTGTAAATTTTATAGAGAAAACTTAGGTTAAGGAGAATCAAATGAGTTATTTTGTATTTTATTAATATGTTATATTTAATATAAATAGCTGAAAATGAGTGTATGTTTGTTTAATATGTTATTTTTGCGTTAAGCAAGGTAAAACCAAGGACACCTCTTACAGTAAATTCAGTCGGCTGTCTGAAATTAATAATGGGAAATCTACGTGTATTTTAAGCCTCAGATACTCTTTTAGCAGCTAGGCTGCAGAAAGCAATAGTTACATGTTCAGTTACTGTAATTTTGAACAAGATAAATGTAATTATTTTCTGACGAAAGACTTGAAACAGCGCTGTACGCTAGACTTAATAAGACAAATGGCGCTGCGTGTCTCCGAAGTTCTACGATAATTCTATTTGAGACAAGCAGCATCTAAAATTCTGCAAGGGGTAGTTCAGTGATAATTCTGTATTCAAAATATCCAATCTAATTTTAAAAACAAATTTAATTGGATATCACAAATTCTACAATCTAATCTAACATCTCTTTGGCAGCATTCAAACTGCGTCGAAACAAATCAAAAATAAAGTTCTCAAGTTCAAACTGTTGCCATTCTGAGCCAGAGGAAAGTTCCTATTCAAAGCGGAATAAGCATTTTTTTTTATATCGAAAATTTCAATGATAAATCATAAAGTTAGATAAATTCATTTTAGTAAATATTTGAAAAATTTATCTTATAAGCTGAAATTTATAAATGCTCTTAATTAATCTCTATTTTGAGAATTGAAATCATTAACTAAATTGCATCGTAATTTTTGTATTACATTTTTCATTTGATTTTACAATTTTTATTAAATATTCGGCATTTTTGCAGTTCAAAGCCTCAGATACTTGAATAACACTTGAAAAGACTGATTATTAATGTCATCATTTAATAAAAATATAATCTGAAAATTATAGCTCTACATACTAGCAGAGCAAAAAGGAAAACAAATAATCTGAATTCGTTAACCATGTAATAAATTGAATTTATTAGTTACGTAATAATTTAACTTGATAAGCTATGTAAATAAGCCGTAAAACTTTTTATTTTTATTAATATGTAGCTCATAAATAACGAGCTTAACTTACCATTTATATCACTAACTTTAACTTTATTAGTATGCAAATGCGTCATCAAATTGAATGATGAAAGTGGTCTCTTAATTTAGCAATATGCACTAATTTTTATTTTGCGAATTTCCAGAGTTTTGTAGCAATATAACCTTCTCGCAGTATGTGCTTCTTCAGGAAAAATGCCTTAAGAATAAGCTAAAGAATAAAACGTGAACAGTTTTCATGCTGTCTGTAACCCATTTAAATGATTTTAAGAAGTAAACGATGCTTTAAAAATGGTCCTTTGGTGTTATAAAAATGGTACAAAATTAGCTCTTGATGGAGGGAGGGAAAAAAAGTTTAGTTTTTTTTTCTTTATTTCTTTATTTCGAAGTCACGAAACATGGTTTTATGGTATCAGTTAGGAAACCATTATGAAATTATATACTTTTATTATCCATCGTTTTCTTTTTTTTTAATGCACGTAATGCAAAAGAGTAGGATAATGGAAAGGCCACACTTTTCACATGTTTGAAACTGCGTTTGTTTTCATGATCATAGTTTCAGCTATTTGACCCAAATAAGTGTTCTATAGTTTCTAAGCTACGAAGTTGTCGGGCGATCTTGTTACGGCTTCTTTGGGTTCCAATTACAAACACGTAGCTACTTTCCTAGCTTGTAAAAAATAGGAGATAAAACCACTTTATAGTGAGGGTTCCAACCCCCATTGCCACGGGGAAAACACTCTAATTGCCCTGTCTCTGCGATAGGTTGAGTTGTTACGTCTCAATCATTTTTGATTCTTAAGGATACAAAGATAATAAAAATAAAAATATGCCTTGCTTCACAGCGCAGGGTTACTGTAAAAGAATTTCGCCAAATGGCGATGAAAAATGACTTTTTTAAATCGAATGTTGGCAAAAAATATTTTGTTAATATTTAAAATATTAGTTAAGTTGGCACTTGGCGTTCACTTTACAATGAAATTTAACGTAAATAATTAATCAAAAAATTAAAGAATGAATGAAAAATCTCACACCACCTCTAAAGAATTCTTTCAAAGCAAAGAGGAAAAAAAAATTGTCACAAATTCATCGCATTTACATAAATCTAATTGTTTTCAGTATTGAATAATTTTAAATAATAATTTTAAATTTATGTAGCCTTCGAAAGAATTTTAGATAAAGTTAATATTGTTGCGTGCGTACGGGCTCGTTATGGGTTGAATGCACAAGTCGTTAAAAGTTAACAAAAATTTATTCTTTCCACAAAAAATAAATCAAAATGCTGAAATATTTCTTCAGAGATATTCGCACAATATCGCAATATCTCAAACGTTTAGCAAAAACTCGGTTCAAAACAGATAATCTAATTCTATCTCACAGCGAAATTGCTACAATCAATAACAGCATTAAGTAAATAAACAGCAGTTCGCTTTTTACAGCTACAACTACAACAACAACTGCAACAACAACTGAGATGAGGTGTTTCAATTCGGCTTTTATAAGCCTTTTAATTATCAGTAGAACAATCTAGATTTTTCTGGATAGCAACAGTAATTACGAGATATTTATTTATTAAGTATTAAATGCACCCGCTCTTCTATTTTTATTTTTTCGACGTAGCTTTCTCTTCAAAAATCGTCTGCGTTGCACGGGGAAATAAAAAGGAATTTTAATTACAATTCTAAATAAACAGCCAAATAAATGTGAAATTCGTAACAATATTAATAGTAATATAACCAATTGCTTTTTATCAGCATATTGGTATTCCTTTGGCAACTCTAGAGATTTTATCTCCTGTATGTTAACATTGATGCTATATGAGTCACAAAGTAACTTACGTGTAAATTATCAAAATTATTATAAAATAGTTACAAGCAAATATTTCAAAGTAATTTACGTGTAGAGTACACCATCACACAGACGGACGCAACCGATAAATGTTTAGTTGACTAGCATTCAAATTTTCCCAATGTTTGGCCAAAATTATATGTTTGCACTTTTTACGATTATAAACATTTTAGTTGCGTGAGAGAAAGTAAAATGAGCTCAGGCATTTTAAGACTGTTTTCAATCATTTAGTTAATATTTTAATAAACGCTGTGTAAGTTATAATTAAGAAACAATAATTGCTGCTAATAACGAAATTCTAATAATGCTTTTGACATCTTAAACTGGATGTCAAATAGTTGAAGAATTAATTTATTAAAAAAGTGTTTTGTAAGCTGTACTAACTTTTAAAGGATTTTATGAAAAATTTGTGGATATAGTTCGATCGTCTCAAATGCAACCCTGGCTGGCATTCTGCCAAAACACATAGACTCATCCAAAAGGGGCGTTATTATTTGCTGCGACGTGAAAGCTCAGGTGAAAGTATTCTTTTTGCCGGAAAGAGATAAGCTGGAGGGAAAAAAAGTACTCATCTTTCCACCCTATTTTGAGAATAATTCGGTCAGAATGGCGCATGCGTGTTTGCGCTCATGGTCGCGTATGAGGCGGTCGAACTATAACTGGTGTTGTTGGGCTAAGTTTTGGTTTGCTTTATTTGATTATGGCAAAGCACATTAGGGCTATCTGCCTAAGGGGAGGGATAGCCTTCGGGGCTAAGAGAAATTGGCTCGTATACACTTTAGACATGGGGAAATCCATGAAAACGCCGATGGAGCCAGTCCGTTTGCTTCGAATAGAATCCAAGTCGAAATTACCAGTGTTCAGCGATTTTACTGCTTTGCAGCTGGTGGCACTGGGTCCTAAGGAAATCACATTATGCATATTTTTCTTATAGTTTTTAAATATGTAAACCATTTATTCATAGAAATGATTCATAATTTCATCTTAAAATGGCACAGCTTGGAGAATTGTGCTTAAAATTTTGACAGTACAGATACACATATTATATTCTCGAAGCAGATGAAAATTATCATGAGGTAAAATGTGATACCCGTGGCCTCGAAATCCACGCGTTACCATCTGGAAACTCACGGCCGTTTGTGTTTAGATTATGGAAGTCTAGTTGTAAATAATTTTCTCTTTTCATATATGGATGTAAATACATTGAATATAAATAGCTGTGCAGTCAGTTAGAAGGCTTATGCGTCCTCTTGAGAATTGGCAGCGTCATTTTCGCAACGGAGTAAACAGAATTTTGGCAAATTTGAGGACCTTCTGGGTCTAGGTGGTAATTATGCTCTATGCATACATAGTATGGGCTTAATAAGCAATCAAATTTTCATTATTTCTTATAGTCGCCCTTTAAACTATTTTATTCGAAAGGAAAGGACTTTGAGTTTTAATTATCCCAGTCAAACTTTGCTTTAACTTGAACCAAGCGGGACAAAATGGTATATAAGGTATAACAGTAAATTTAATTAAGAGGTAATAAAACGATTGGCAGTTATAAAAAGATAATAGCAGCAAATATATCTAAAAAACTCTCCCTCCTTTATTACAAACACATGTAATTTAAGGATGATTAACTACGTAATTTGCTATGAACATACTTTTGCAGATGCACTGAAACCTTTATTGCTGTTTCAGTTACAGCCTTGTTTTTTATTTTATTTTTTAAAAGCCAAGTGAACATGTGTTTACTAATACGATTATTAGTTCTAACTGTTATTGAGGAGTGAAATTTAAAGGTAAATTTTATCACATTTTTTCTTTTTAATTGCTATGAAAGAAACAGTGCAACTAAATGTTTGAGCACATCAAGCGTTTCCTTAGATTTGAGAAAGCAACAGTGGAAATATATTTTAAATAATCTGAAATAACACAAAAGTGAATTTAAGCATATATAGATGTAAATTTAAATTATATATCACGTCGTATTTTTGTTGTACAAAGGCAACGATCGATTTTAATTCTTAGATTTTTGGCATAAGGTTTGTTTTTTGAAGAAAGGTGTGCACGCTAAATATTAAGCAGTTTCAAACGTTTAAGCGAATCTCTTCAGTATCGCTTCCTACTTAAGCGTATTTGCAAAGTTTAATGTAACACTTTAAACATTAAATAATGCTGATTAAAAAGAAAAGTCTTTTTTTTTTTTTTTTTTTAATTCTTCCCATCATTTACAATTTTTACTTCTATTTAACTAGTCCAAAATTTCCTCCAACATCTCTTTCCGAGTAAAATAAATTATTTTTATCAATCATAAACAATAAAGACTTAAGTCATTTTACCACATCTTTATTTAAGCACACAAATGTTCTGTTGGAGAAGGGAGTTTGTAAACTGTAGAAAAAGAGCTGAGAAAATTCCTTTTCATAACATCTTAAAATGCAGTTAAATTACCCGAAACTGTTTAACGTAGGCGATTAACCGCCAAATATTGCAACCCTAAAGTAGCGGCGAGCATTCTTTTTCTTTTTTAAAAAAACCGCCGCGCGATTTATTTATATGAATTTTTGTACTAAGGGTTTGCCGCGACGCCAAATTTATGTTACGCTCACCTTGTTCAAAAGCCTCATGAACCGCGATTGGTTAACTGCTTTTATTCACGCACGAAAAAAAAGGAAAGTTAAGACCCCCCCCCCCAAAAAAAAAGTAAAGAAAGAAAGCAATCCGAAAGTAAAGCGCTGAAGGAGAGCTACGAATTAAAACCTACGAAGAAGGGAGGGAGCTTACTTCGTAACGCATCTATGGTATTTTTTTTTAAATCATTTTTGCATTCTTCGAGAGTAAAATTATGGGACGTATGATGATAGGAAATGTGTGGGCTTGGAAAGGGTCCTGATTTGGCTGGATAATGAGAGAGCCGTTCATAATGCTGCTCTGTGCAGTGAATTCTAAAAGGTACATAGTGAAAAACATTTTAGGTTACTTAGTGTAGTGGCGCCTTTCTTGAATCAAATATTCATTTCTTGCATCACAACCTGGCTTCATTCCACGCCCATAAAATTTTAAAAAAGTTTCTTATTCGTATGGGATACTTTTTTAATTTAAGGGGGGGGGTGAGGTTCAGAAACAACACTGGAAGCTATTAAGAGTATAAGTAAGGAATCAATAGTATTATATGAAAATATTCGTTCTTTATAACTCAATACGTTTTAATTCTAGCACCGAAAAACAATAATAAAATGCAGACGTGTACTTTGTAATTCTTGTAGTAATAGAGTTATTTAGAAACAAATCTAATGTAGACCCATATGACCGCATTGCACGACCTATCAAATTATACACATTTTTGAGACATTTGATTTAAACTTATTTCCTCGCATTTCATTAGAGATATATTTTCTCATTCAATTAATTCAGTTCTCACTTCGGTAAGACAGAAATATATATAGGAACTCAAAAACCTTTTCATCAAAAATTTTTAAAAATACACAAAACATTAAACACCAAGTAGAGTTAAAAACTGTTAAAAAAGTAATTTTTACAATTAAATTTAGATTTTCTACGCAAAAACAAGCAATTCGGCCACCGAGCAGGAAGACAGATTTTTCAATGCGCAAAATTGAAAGTTTACTTTTAATCCCACTCAATAAAAAGGCATTAAAGGTGCAGAAAACTGACTGAACTCACTATTCCACTGAGTTTCGAATGCAAACAAATGGCGATACATTAGGCTTAGCTCGACTTTTAAATTGCTGATAATTCTACATTTATTGCATGCAGATTAAGTAGAGGCATAAAATCCTTAACCGGAATATAAAAAACACATAATTTAATCACTTTTAAAGCACAAAATATCAACATATAAGAGTAAAAAACTAAGCTCACCGACACAGCTAACAGAGTAGGAATATATACGTATACATCTACACACGATTGGTACGGCCGATTGCAACCAAAAAAGGAGGTCTACAACTACATGTTATAGCAGTCCCATATAGAAAATTTCAACGTTCTATTGGCTACTCGTTCTTGAGTTATGCCAAATACATACATACATACGTATGTACGTACAAACGTCAAGGAAAAAACCTCTTCTGAATTCATTTTAAATGCATATTGCAATCCTTTTTGGCAGAAACAGTCCTTTATTCTGTCCGTATATAGATGTTACAAAAAACAAACATCACTTAAATGGTTTCGAGAGCAGTTGAAATGGATATTTTCATTGAAATATGATACCCGTAATTTTTTGCGATTACAATACTGCCTTTAACAATGAAGTAAAATGGAATAGATGATGATTATGAAGATAATAATACTAATAACAAATTGTGGAAATGAAGAAATTCATTTCTCTAGATTATAACTGTTTTTCAGTTGATGTGTTTTTTTATCTTATGCAAATTTCTCCCTCCACAGCAACATTTACTATTATTATACTTATTGCTCATATTAAAAGTTGTTGCTATTATATTAATTAAGCTATGTAAGGAATGCGTCCAAATTTTGAAGAAGGAAGAGCTGTTTGGATTGATGTCACTGGAGGAAACACTTCAGTACTATAGGACTAGAGCAGGAAAAGTTATTTTAATTATTTTGCAGTTCATTAGCAGATGAAACAAGCATGGTTGTTTTTTGTTAGCTGCCTCTAGAAAACAATAAGTCTGTTGCTGGAAATTTGTTGTGATGTGTGGTCATTAACGGATGTTTGAAAATATAATGATCAAGATCCTTCCTTCCCGTATATGCAATTGCCATTAAGAGAGAGATGCTTTCTGCAAAAATATGATGCGAATGGACATTGTTCAGTACAGCATTGCTTTAGGAAGAAATTAACACTTTCTCAATCGTATTTTACTTATGGCTGAAATTCGTGGTGTCTTTCGCTTTGAGGGACTTCATCCTAATGTCAAATTGTGGCCATTTTATGTCTATAATCTTTGCATTAATATTCTGAGCTGCTTCTTTTGCAAGGTGGTCCGCGTATTCCTTACCCGGAGTATCATCATCAACAAAATTCCCGAAGTTAATTTTTTAGAAGTTTTGTTTAAAGTGTAAAATAGTGTGTTTTTACAGCCTACACTCTAAACAAAAGAATTCCACTTATTGAACAAGGGCTGACTTGTTCACTGCTATGTGATTTTCCACTGTCCACGTATACTCTATCTCTTCTGAATGTTTGTAACCGAATTGCTGAAACACCCTGTATATGAGAATGCATATATGCACAGCGGATTATTGAACTTTCAGTGACGGACAGTGGACTGGAGAATTGCACTTTAAGGAAAGATTTATTTGCTCTCAGTATGTTATTTGAAACCAACAACTTCTTGAATTTTATTGCATAATGAACTAATGGATTACATCTTTCAGAAGACGTAGATATAAAAATTACTTGATCTGAATTCCTAGTACAATTACGGAGGTCATTATTTGAGAAAAAGGTACATTTAAAATTGGAAAGGAACGTAGTACAAAGAGTAAACTGATACTTAATTACAAATACTACAAAAAAAAAAAAAAGAACTTGCAAATAAGACGTAACTTTGATATTATAATACTTTAATGCTCTTGGAATATGTAACGAAGAATAATGATTATCTGGTATGTTAAAGTTAAACAAGATTGTAAAGGTGCATTTTACGCTTTGGGAAGGGCCTAATGTCAGATGAATTTACATAATGCCGGTAGCTGGCCTTTGCTTTGAAGCAAAATCGATTTAATAGTGAAAGACAAGTAGACGATATTTTGATTTACGATAAAAATTAGCTACAGCTTGAAATAAACTAAATCGTCAGCGCTAGCAGGTGGCCAGCTACTCAGCTCTGGTCGTAAAAATACAAGATAAAAATCGATATTTAAAGCTGAGGATCGAACATAAAAATAGATCCCGAGGAAATTCAATGTGATTGATCGCCGCAATGAAATTTAATAGACTGTTAACGCAAAATTAATAATTAGACTGAATGTAAAAGGAAGATGTACTAGAAGGCTGGGTATTAAAAAGGACTTTTCAGTCTGAAGTAGAGAAGCAAAATTTAAAACGTTCCTGCCAATTATACTAAAGCGTATGAGGCAGACAATTATGACGCATAGAGCTTTCAAAAGAGCATTCCCTTTCCAAGCAGTCCCTTTATGTATTTATACCTGAAGATACCTTAAAGTAAAAGTTGTTATTATTAAATAAAAATTAAATTTCTAGACTCTGGAAAAGTCTCTGTTCTCCATGAAACTAATTTTTACAGTTGTCTTGAAGAAAAAAGAAATTAATTTCAGCACAGCAGTTTGGTAATTTCACGGATCGATTCTGAAAACTCAGGAAAAACTTCACCATCATACCGAAACATCCTGATAGTACGCAAAAACTGTTTAAGATGGAGTATGAAGTAATACAAAGAGGCTAAGAGGCTATCTAGACGCCCAATTAGAAAGGATTTTGTTAGACTGTTCGTTGTCATGGAACAGAATGGCTTCTTTGATCAGATAACCCGAGTATTAATACATTATTACAATCTCCGATAACTTTACGGCTGGTAATACACACATTTACTTTTCTTATGGACTGTAACATAGGTCCTTTGCGAATCTACTGGCACAAGCTCATACGAAAGACTACCATGTTTAAACTAGATTGATTACCCACTAAAAAATAAAGCCTTTGCTTATGTTTCCGACTGAAGAACGTAAAGTTTAATTAATGGTTGTAATGTTTGTGTTGATAATGCATTTTAATAAATGTGTTTGTAATTAAAGTAATGTGTTGATAATGGATTTTTGTTATGTTTATTCCCTGATGTCGAATTAGCTTTCCATTGACATTATGAAACAATATTTTATTAGGTTGGAACAAAGCAAGCTAATTCATTTCAAAGGATAAATTGTCTTTATATTGCAATACTTTATATTGCAATCCAATGCTTTATACAAATTAACATTATACAAATTAACAATATACAAATTAACAACCGACTATTACAACTTTATACATTCTTTCTGTGTGAATATTATTATTTCCTTTCGGAGACAGATAAGTTTTTCTGTCCCTTCTTCTTCACGAACAGATAATAACCACAGAGAAACGGACTTACACAGTGAAAATATGTGTTTCTATTAATTTCTCAACAGGTATCATAGTTAGAATACGCAGATAATAAATTAATTTTTGATTAAACTTAACATTACTAACTACAAGTTAGTGGATTTAATAATAAGAACCGTTTTCAATTGCAGAATGTAATTTGTGATAGTAAAATTATGGGTTAAGCAATTAAATGCTTAATGCACATAATAAGAACGGAATAACAATATCCAGACTCTAAAACTCCAGATTTCAGGACTCAAGTAATTCTCCAGACTCACTTAATTCTTCTTTTAGGATTAAGTGGTCTGGCTTTCTTTTTCCTGCTTTTGTTTATGAAACTAAAAGGCTGCTTTATATTTTCTTGTATACTATTGAGCTTTTTAACTGTAATTAATTCCAAAGAATAGTAGAATTTCCCCAGTTATTTAATTTCCAATCTTCCTGTTGTTGAACTGCAATATTGCTACTGTGCTATTGTTGAATAAGCCATAAAAAAATAAAAAATATATAAAAAGCCATAAAAGAAAGAAAGTTGAATATTTGAAACATGTTCAGTTTTATAAAATTTATTTTAATGCCACCAGCTGAAAAGAGCCACATGTGCAACACAGTATTCTCGAATTTTCTCCGAAGGCGTGGAAACCGCGGTTACCTTTGCGAGGATTGGCAGCGAAGTTAATATTAGAGACTTTAACTCGCATGGCGAGATGGTCGTTCGTCAGCCCGACTGGCGGAATTAAAGAAGATTGAAAAAATATGGATATAAGAAATTAGGAGGAATAAATATGAATCATCCAGTACCAAATGTGTGTGGTTATTTTACCAGAAGTTCAACTGAGACCTAGGCAATCCCTTGCATTCCGCTATATTAAGATGGAACAAAGCGAAAAATCTGAAGATTAATCAAAATTCTACAATGCTTAGAAATATTTTGCAGAACTGAGAGTTTTTAAAAGTAATGATTCTCTCGGATTATAGAAAGAATAGAAGTATATTGAATTCAAATAAACTTAAATGAGACAATGTACAGAATGTACCGAGAAAGCATGTTAATAGGAAAAATTCATACACGAACTAGCTGTTCGTGTTTGTAATATTTAGTTCTGAGGATTCTTAATGGTAAAAATAATATTAAAACGAATAGGTTATAATACATATTTATCTTTTCTAAGTCCCAAAGTTAGGGTAATTATTCACAAGAATTTATAAGTATATTCCTTTACTCGTTTAATTGCAGTTGTTTAGTCTTCAAATTCGTAGATTATATCGTTATTCGTAGATTGATAGTTTAGTGATATCATTGATATTATTTCAATGAGAGCTTGGTGATATTATGCTCTAGATAATTTGTGGGTAGATTGAGTAAACGTACACGTCCATTAATGAATCTGAAATAATTCTTAACTTAATAATTTAAAATTTTCTATTTAAAAAATTTTCTTGTCATTGTCATTTAAAAATTTCCCTGTCATTGTCATCATGGTCCAAATGCATTTTCACCATTTTCATCTGCTTGGTTATGTTGTGGAGGCATTAGGTATTTTTTTAAAGCAGGAGGGTTGAAAAATGAGCAGTGCCCTCATCAGGACTAGAACCACGAATCTCTCGAATACGCGCCGAGCGTGCTGACCACTACACCACGAAGGCATGCTAGGAAGGCGGGAGAAATACCTTATGATCTTACTTGTGTCACTGTGGAAAATCTGACATTAATTTTCATTTTTTCTATATGAATTGTCATTTGAATAATATAAGGTAAATTATGCTATTTAAAGAATAACAAAGTGAAATTAATTTGTAAAATACAAAATGGCAGAGTTAAATTGTCATGCAAAATGGCAGAACTATAAATTCTATATTAATCATGATTGCCGTAGAAGAATGAAACGTAATATTCTTTCTGAATTCACTTTCTCTGATCTAAGTTGGTTTATTTTATTTGTTTTAGAAAAATATGTCACTGAAATTTGTACAATACGAATTTTGAATTGTAAATTTTCATGACAAATTTAACTGTAAATTTTCATAAGTAATTTGTTTCATAAATTCATTTTTCTCTTCATCACCTTTTCTTCATTCACTGCACTACTATTAAAAAATTTCTCTTACGAAATTAACTTTTAACCGAAACTACGTAAGTCTTTGGAGATGATACCGAAGCACAGGAAATAAGTACCAAATAAGCTGAAATTCAAATCATTACCAGTATTTTCTCAATTGAGCATTCAAAGCACTGCAGTTCAGACTTGCGTAACGATGAGCTACGAAAGCTTTGAGAAATAAGAATAACAAAAAAATTATAAGAATGTGGGAGATAAAATGCAACGACATGGAAAAAAATGTATCTCATTGTTTGAACCAACCAATCGTTTAACAGTTTACGACCGGAGATGCCAAAGCTATGAATTTTGTTTGCATGTCATGCATGGATTATGGAATTTCATTTTTCCCATAAGTCAAGTTATGAGCAGAGAGGTTATCGGGATAGATGACGGAAGGATTCCAATGAAGAAAACTAAATGCTTACATTCTAACTCATGTTATCAAGCAAGATATCTGAATACTCGCGAGATATTAAGGTTCACTTAGATTCCTAAACGTACTTTTTTCTCATTCATTCTACCAGAAAAGTATATTCTGTTTACTCTGTTATACAGTGATGGGTTTCCTACAGAGTTAGAACTCCTCAGTTCTGATGTATATTTTATTCTGCGAAAATTTGAAATGTGAATAGAAAGTACATGTTTTCGACTCAGACACCATGAATTGCTGACATGATATTGTTGCCATAATCAGTACTTTTATCTCTTGCTGAAGGCCGCCAAGTAGTAAAACCGCTGAATACTGATAGTTCTTTCGGAGGTTCAAAATCCCGCGAAAGGGCTTGTGCATTGGAGTTTTCGTGGTTTTCCCCATGTGTAACGTGTATACGAGCCAGTTTCCCTTAGAAAGTCCTCCACGAAGGCTTCCCTCCTCTTAGGCATATAGTACTCGAGGCTTTACCGTAATTAAATAAACCTTTCTTTCTGAGAGTAAATAATTTATAAGAAAATAATTATTTTGTTGATGTAAGTGTGCAAAAATATAGATGTAACACATATTGACTTTTGCTTCTGTTTATATTTATAGAACTGAAACTGAAGCTAAACTAATGCTATACTATCTTTTTTTAATATACAAGGTCTGTCCCGAAAGTAATGAGCCCATTTTCTTCTGCCGTGACTATCCATCGCACAGCGTGCATGGAAGGGTGGGTGGAGTCTTGGGAACACAGCGCGACCAGCGCCAGTCGGCTCCGAGCTCCTGGAGAGTCACAGTACCTGTTTCAGTGAACCCTTCTGTGAGCGTGAACCCTCCTCAAGCAGCGATACGCAAATTTTTGTTTCAAACTTGAATAAGCGCCGTCGGAAACTTTTGCGTTGCTTCTGTTCTGATTTGTCCCCGCCCGACTTCATATTGTTCCCGAAATTTAAAAAATCTATCAAAGGCAGCGTTTGGGGGACCCTGGAGAACATCAAGGCGGTTATGACGAAGTTACTAAAGGACATCTCTGTGACGGACTTCCAGAACGCATATAAAGCATGAAAATCGCGTTTGAACAAATGTGTTAAAGCAGGACGCACGTATTTCGAAGAATATTGAGTAATTGTATGAATCGGTTCAATAAATTTCTTAAAAAAAGATGGGCGCGTTACTTTCGGGACAGACCTTGTATTTCTGTGTTTTTCGGACTGTTTTCAAACGTACAGTAAAAGTCACGTATTCCTGTTACAGTTTTTTTTGGGGGGGGGATATTAGTGTCTGGGTGAAAAGGTTGAGGTTGTAACAATTTAAATGCCCCAGAAAAATAATCTTAACTGTTATTAATAACTTAAAAAAATTAAATTTAGGATTTCAAAAAATTATTTTTTAAAGTTTAAGTTACGAGCTTGGTTTAGAACTTAAAGTGATGGTAAATTTGCAAATAAATTTTTCCGAGCAGAAAATTCACTTAGCATATGCAATGAATCAGGTAACAATCAGAGACTGTTTTTATTATATCTTTAGTTTATTATAGAAAATGAAATTTTTCGCAGTAAATTACGCATATAAAAAAAATTTTTACGTAAAACATGATAAAAGCAGTATTCATTAAACTCTATAAAAATAAGCAAAATGTAAAATTGATACTTGAAAGTGGAATTTGTAGCAATAATGGAAAATCCTATAGTTCCAGACTGAGAATTTCGAAACATTATCCATCGTTTTAATAACTTATTATAAACTTTCAGAAGCATGAGAGGTAGTTGCGCATCTCTTGTGGACTGAGCAGCGAAAAAATTTATTCTTGTCGAATTTATAAATGGTGCATTAAAAGAGGAAATAAATATTGTTTAATAATCAATATTTCAAATTAGTACGAGGTGCAATGAAAAAACTTCGCTACGAGTGCTTTATGCATAAAAACATTCACAATTTAAAAAGATAAAACGTAATAAAAGAGGGCGTATCGATGAAACGTGCTTCAATAATTTTATCACTGAATCACTCTTATTCTTGCAAGCATATCTATTTATTTCTGTGTTAAATTTCGAGTAGAAAAATAAAAGGAAGAAACTGAAATATTACAATATTATGTAGTACAATTCCATTATTGTAATCTAATTATAACTGTCACAACAACAAGCTAAAACCTAATGCAGATCAGCCAGTCTTCTGAGAAAACTAGATCACCGGAAATACTCGTGAAGGATACAGCGAGTACTTGGCCATGTACATGTACTATACTGTTTTTCTAAATTTTCAGAAAAACGTGGACCAAAATGCTGGCAAGAAAATGATATATCACATTTCTTATTTTGTCATATTTTTCAATTTTAAAATGTTCATTAAAATTAAAATTAATTTCAAATAATTTTAAATTATGTAGTTTTTTTATGAATTGATAAATTTCTGATTTTCTGATAATCTGAACGATAACTTACTGTGTTTTCAATTATGGCGCATAAATACTGTTGTATGAGGCTTCATTTCTTCAGGATAATGCAGATTTTTACAGAAGAATATGCTTTTAGGACATCAGTTCTCCTTCCTCCAATTTCTTATTTATAATGACAAAAGGGGTAATAATTCCTCTCCTTTCAAAAAGCTTTCGAGTATATATTTCTGAGTGTTTGATATTTCAGTATCTTAAAATTTCAGAAACATTGAATAAACTAATTTTATAAACAGTGTTGAAAACATACTTCATATATATATGCCAAAATTTTAAAGCGATCCAAAATATTACATTTACTGTGAACAATATTGGCATTACAAATAAAGGAATTAAATAAAGGATGTTTTATGATTTAAATAATCGCTATAAAGAAATTAGATTTCTTCACCTATAAAAATCTGATGTATGCACTACATGACCTCCTTGTACGGAATATTAAATTATACGCATTTTTTTGCTGCATTTCATTTAAACTTATTTCCTCGAAGATTCCTTGATAGATATCTCCTTCAATTAATTCGGGTCTCAGTTCGCGACAAGGCAAAAATACATAAAAACTCTAAATATCTATATTAAAAATTGAAAAATATAAAATACCACATACATTTAAAGCAAATTAAAAAAAATTGCAATTAAAATTAGAGTTTCTACGCAAAAACAGGCAATTCGATCGGCGGGCAAGAAGGCGGATTTTTCGGCGTGAATGTTTACTTTTTGTCCCATTCGGCAAAAAGACACTGAATGTGCAAAAAGTGACTTAATTCACTATTCTGCTAAGTTTCAAATGTAAACAAATATGGTAGCTATGGTAAAAAAAATTATGTTTGAAGTATTTTCATCGTTAAGTTGAACTGCCATTATTCTACCTATATTTCGAAATAGGCTTTAAAAAAGACCCTGAGGCACTTAAACACAAAGGTACGATAGAAAATCTCTCACAGAGGAAGCTAGCAGTCGCCTACACCATCGGTTTCTCAGATAAATCCCTCAACAGAGAAAGTGCTGGCTTTCTCTTCTTCCTTCTGGATGGTAATATACGTATGCAAAAGTCTCTAACTTCACCAGTGAACTTGCGGCGATCAGGGAGGCCCTCGCTTTATACCTGGTTGACTGGCAAGCTATGGACTCCATGGAAGGTTTGGCTGTCTTTTAAGATTCCAAATCGACCTTGGAAGTTATCAGAAATGGAGAGACTAACATCATCTCAGATATTAATTTCCTACTAGAGCTGTTGCACAGCAAGAAAAAATCCTCTGTGCTACAATGGATTCCTGCCCATGTAAACACTGAAGGAAATGAGTGTGCTGATTCTTTGTCTAAAGAAGCCTGAAGAAGACGTTGAACAATTCAAACATGTCCCTCACAATCACTGATGCAAATGCAGTAACCAGATAGACTTCTGACTCATACTTTTAAGAAGCCACTTATCGTAGACTTCGACTGCCCTAGAAGCACAACATCCATAATAGCTGGATTAAGAAAAATCACTATACTATAAGAACATGAAAATTCATCAAGAGAAATCAAGATCATACATTAACTGCAAAAACTGCCTCAAAGTCCAGATCACACCAAGACATAAAATTTGCGGCGAAATATAATCATACAAAGACATAAATATTTGCGGCGCAAAAAGGCTTTCGCCGCAAATATATTAAAGTTGGGAATAGTACTACCCATCGACCCACTGCATGAAATTTCGTATGGACCTGAGGCACCGGAGCTAGCGGCCACAGTCATCCGGACCCTTGGATCTGGACCTTCTGAACCTGGAACCGTGTTTTAAATCCCATCTTCTTTCACTGCTAATCCATGGACATGAGAACAACGACATCGAAATAGGAACTTATATATCTTATTCATTATATTTTATTTGTAAGAACAACGAGTAGAAGAAAGGAAATCTAAGCCGTCGCCGAAAGGCAGGAAAAACTTTTACATGTATTTTGCATTGTAGAATATTAATTCTTGTCTCTTGTTGATTTTATCAATTCCTTAATATAAAGTATTTCTGAGTTTGCAGGAACACTCTAGGCCGTCTTGAGGGTAATAGTGATTATAAGTTGGATACTTAGATCTTTATCAGTTATGTTATTTTGAAGAAACTTAGCAGCGTCTAAGATGCAGAAGACTAGAAATTTTAAATACATTAGGGAATACAGTTTTTTACGCAAAAGCTTTCTATTTGCATGGTCCTAATTTTAAAGCTGCATTCTTAAATTTAAATTGCATTTATAACTTTTCTATAGCCGAAAATAATTTTCTTTAATTGAAATGTCATCTCAGTAAATCTGTATCATTGGTATCGCAGTTGGCTATATATATAGTATATACTAATTATTTGTATATAAAATGTGGTGTCTCAATTTTTTTTATTTCATGCTAATTAATTTCTGTAATTTTAACAGAAGACAGATTCCACTAGAAATCCTTTATGTTTGTTTGTTTATTTAATTTCGGCAAAACCTCGAGGGCTATCGGCGTAAGGGGAGGGATGCCTTCGTGGAGGACTTTGTAAGGGAAACTGTCTCTTATGTTAAACACGGGTAAAATACGAAAACGCCCATACAGCCAGCCCGTTCGCAGAATTCGAACCGAACTACCCAGTGCTCAGCGACTTTACCGCTCGGCCGCTGGTGGGCAGAAACCCTTTATTCAGGCATTCATCCGCTTAAGAAGATTAGAGGTCTTTAGAATAAACACTTGTAAGCAATAAATATTCACTTAACGTAATCAATTGAATAGAATTTCACTTAAAGCTCATGTTACACGGGCAATTGTAACACTATGAAAAAAAAATGTATAAAAATGAATGTATAAAATTTACAAATTTGTAGCGAATCCATTATCTATAGCATTCACCTTAAACTAAGAGAAGAAGACGCTATCTTAGAGAAGTACTTATTCGGATCTGCAACTCGATTAATGATTGAATACAATAGAATAACATGAATAAATATGCGTATTTGTATTCCATCTTGGATCATTAAGATCAATCTCTCAAGGGAAACTAGTCGTTAAGAAATTACTTAACAAAACATGTGCTTCCCATTCAAACCCAAATCTCTCATCATTATCCGGATTAAAGATTTATCGAATTGGAATCTGTAGAGTCAGAAATTGGGAGGGGAAGAAACTTTCAATCTTCGTCTAATATGAAGCGCCACCTGCCGAAGGAGAATCCAATAGAAATAATAGACCGAAATTACTACTTAAAAATAGTTTCTGGATTTCCTGCATTTTACGGCTGACAGCAGCAAAGCCTTCGGTAGCCTTTTCGCTTAATTATTTTTCAGTAGAGTGCCTGTCAGAAGCACAGGAGCCGTAGGTGACAAATTAGACGACCCTTACGTGATGGGCATGCTAATATTGGGGTATAAAATTTGAGGAGGGATCTTGGAAGGCAGACAATGCTAGTAATCAGTGGGGTCGGCTTGCACCTGTCTAGCGAAGGTCAAAGAGGTTTAAATACCGCTTGACGACGGCCATTTATACTTTACCGCATGGCCCTACCTTATAAAGTTTATTCGTCGTAACGACTAACGTTTAGATACGTAAGCTGATATAAAAATATTAAAATACTATATTAATTTTATTTCATGCTAAACGAAATTTCTTCCTAGGGGAGGGAAAAAACCTTACAGTTTTATAATAATAACATAACATTTACATAGAAATATTTAGAAGAAAGCTCCTTTTATGCCCGAGTTTAATTTCTTGACAATTTGTTTATTTAATTTTACTAAGATTAGGATTAATGTGTAATAAACACAATTGGAAGGACAAAGATACTATGCATTATAACCTCTCCCGTGTTATTATTATAAAACTGTAGGTTTTAATAGGTTAAGGAATCAGCATAAAAAACATAACGTTACCATGCTTCTCGTTTCCAGTTTTTAGAAACACTCAGTTTAACTCACTTTCCTCTTTGTAAACTAATATATAGTTCTTATCTACAAACTAGCACTTAGGAATAATACATACATAAAATTATATGAACTATATATAAATATATCCTGTCTTGTTCATTGTTCCTTTCTTGATGTAAAATTTCTCAGGACTTTTCATTAAATGTTTCGGTGGTATTACAGTAAATTATAATTTATTTTATTATCACTGTCAACATTCTGCAATTCAGCTACACTCAAACCTGAATGCAGTATTTTAACTACATTTAATTTCAAACAGAAAATGCATTAAAAAAATTAATAAAACACTTTAAACATAATTTTATTTATAAGCATTTTCAAACTAAAAAAAATTATTTAAAAATCTTAAATAAAAAATAAATTAGCAATATAGCAATTACATTAGATTATGAAAAGCGTCTTATTTCTCAAATCGTAGGAAACATTATGAAATAGAATTTAAATACGGCCTGTTTAAGAACAAAAAGATTAAATAAATAAAAGATTAAAACATGATGCTGTTTCAATATTATTTTACCACAAAGCTCAAAAGAATACTCAATTTTCAGGGCGGACACTCCAGTGGCATTTTCGTCATGATATTTTCACAAAGAGCGTGATACAGACGATTTGTAACAGAACACCGACAAATGCAGTAGAGGGTTATGTGAAAGTCACGCAAAATCCACGATGAAATAAAATAGCGGAAAAACGAGAGATTTCTATATATCACATTTCAGCACAAAATGTGGGATGGATAACGATATGGGCATTAGTGAGTAATAGAAAGTTGTGAGAGAGTTTCAGAGTAGTCACGAGCTCAACCGAGCATCCGATTCAAGCACGCGAATTCGGTTACTTTTTAAAATAATTTGTAGAGCTATGAATAAAGAATGAAAATAAGGAAAAAATAATCTTTTCAGTCATCGTTAGACGGCAGGAATATTTATTCCAAAAAGAATTCTTAATTTCTTATTGTGGAAAGCAGTTGAAAGTAGTAATATATCCTGTAAAACAATTAATTATAGAAAACGAAAATATTAATATTAAGTATTATATTCAGATCTTATAATTTGGAGAAAATATTAATGCTAAAAAGATTAAAGGTGTTTAAATAATTAAACATCTTACATCAGCATTTTAATTTGGTTAAACGTAATGAACTAAAAACTGAATTTCTGTATGTGTCGAATAAAAAGCTAAAATAAAATTTTAAAAAATAATAAAAATTTGAAAGCTTTCAGTTTTGTATTATGCACAGAGGGGCTTTTTTTTATCATTTACACATACATACACGTTTCGAAACCATTTAGGCTGATGTCTCTTTGGGCTAAAAATATTTAAAAACGGCATATCTTTAGAATTTCCGATAGATAGTCTTGAGAGCTGGAGATAAAAATATTTTATTCCGTACAGTGTGTTGCCAGTGCTCGCTTTGAAGACGTTGAGTTTCTTAATAAAAAATTCGTTAAAGTTTAAAAAATATGAAATAGTCAATAAAACAAATTCAAAATTCAAGATTCGGGTTTCCAGGTACCCATATTCGGGTGGGTGAGTAAGTTATGGATCTAGGTATCGTTTTTTCACAGTGCGAGAAGAAAAACATTTATGCAGATTTTTCATCATTTAATTTCTTTAAACGTAATAAATATAGGGCGATTGTATTTGGTGGCAACAATTTGAAAAGTGATACAGCCATTTATAGTGATTTCAACGCATAATGCCGTTTTCAGACCAATTCTCCTTTGAGGAACTCCCCTCTGGGGTAATAAATTCAATTTGATATTTCTTGAAGTTCCTAAGATCTGAAAAAGGGTTATAGACTGATGGTCTTGTAATTTAAAGCTTGTCAGCCTGACAAAAGTTCAAAATTTGTTTTGTAAACTTAATATTTTCTCAATTGTACGTATGACATGCAAATTAAATAACACATGTAAAGAATCTATAGTGTAAATGAGGAACTTTGCTATAAGGAAACCGACAGACTCGCAGAGGTACTTCTTATCTTTATTTAAACCAAAATAATGCATTTAATGAAACAAAAAAAAAAAAAGATCTTATGCTGTTTGAATTGGCAACAATTTATGATACGTTTGTTCATTTTAATACGACAAGCTATCATGAGCTGTATCATTCCTTTCAAATGTTAATCAATTTATTTAACAGGATTTCTTCAAAGTACAATGTAGAATAAATGAAAAGGAATACTGAAATAAAAAAAATAATTTTATAAAAAATATTGTTTTAGTACATTGCATAAAGTAAAACATATTTACCAAGTTTCAATGTAAATGTTATCCTCAATGTGATGAAGTAATAAATGTATTAAAAGAGCAATAATATTAAATTTATGCTTCACAATACTATTCTCCCTTTAAAAATATTATGTTTCAAAGCCAGTACTCTAAAGAATGTGTTGAACTAATATATGAGATAATTAACTAATAACTATCATGATTGCGGTTGAAACTGATTCCGAACACTAAATTTTTGAAAAGTAGGATTAAAAAATATCTGATTATGAATCAAAGTGGAAAAGTTACTTCAGACAGTAGTAGCCGTAAATACTAACGCAGTGCAGTCTTTCAGAGCTTATTATATAAATCAAATGTCAAGACATTTCTTAAGAGTTCTTAGACTTGAAAAGCATTTATATTATCTGTAACATTAGGCTTAATATCACTGGACTTAATTATCGTTAATATTTCTTTAGCATAGTTGTTTATAATAACTTTTTTTATAGACACGCAGTGGATAAAACACAGTAAAATGTGCAAACTACTTAAATCATTGACCTACTAATTGAAAACAGTTTTTTAATCCCTTTTGTAAATTGGATCGAATTATATGTTTAGATAAAAGCACTAAATCGATTTTCATTCCTTATTTAAATGACTCTGTATAGTGCCTTAAAACTACATCAGACTTTAACTGATTTCGCTTAAGAAGGAATATACTAAACTAAAAAGTAGAAAGGATGATTTAAAAATCAGCCGTGCATTTAGGTCATGTTCTTCGATAAAGGATTGGTAATGGCATTTGGTACGATTTTTGATAATCCATTTCATGTTGTAAACAAGCCGATAATAATCATCTAACGACACTTACCCATGATCATGTCTGACAAGGGGTCTACCAATTTAAACAGTCTCCCATTAGTGAACCACCTTAATCTTTTTGAAAATAAATAAGCAGAACTGTTGTACAGTGAAGAAACATCTCAGCACCGCCTCCCGTCAGCTCAGCTTTCAAACAGCAATTCCGCTAAGTGGACAGGAATCTATTTGCAAAATTTGAATGGCAGAAGGAAAAAAAAATAAAACAAAACAGAAAGCTTTATTCGACATGAGCTTGTGCGCGTGCCGGGGCAGTACCTTTTTACCAGAAGAGCGTTACAGTTACAGCGAAAACCTCATAATCGCCAAGACATCGCATTCGGACGACATTCGAACAGGTTCATTGCTTTTTGGTTAGCCAGAGTTTAAGATGATAAGGAACAACAAGTTTATATGGCACTGATACGCTACCATGCTCTCCGAGCATTTCCTGGTTTGCGACAAAATTCTGTTTTCTTTTTATTTGTTGATTACTCTTTTGAGAAACAAAAAGAAATGTTTTGGGATGTTAATAAGGAAGTCACGTCTTGGAGAGGTAATAATCGTCTGGTTCGATTCCTCGTCGTTTCTTGTGACTGATCATTCGTTGGAAGTTCTGTGCCAGGAGGATTCAGCTTCGGGGCTCTCACGCGCCATAGGCGACTGGAATTCAATCGGTGGGAAAAATGATTGGCGTTTGGGATTCTGCTCTTACTTTGCTGAAAAATGGGTTATTTAAAGAGGATGTTGGTGCGCAACGAGCGAATACGCTGTCCTCCACAGATATTCAACCGCTAAATGTATCAAGTTAAAATCAAGGTACTGCGTGCAAGAGTTGGGATTTCGAAGACATGATAGTATGAGAAAAGAAATAACCATGTCCTTGGAATGAATAAATTGCTTAGTTCTTGATTCTTCGTTTGCACAGACGGCTTTGTGTATGATGAAGTCCATGTGGTGTATGCAAGGTTTCATTTTCGGGTTTCTTAGTGACCGGGGGGAGGGAGGGGATAATGATAAAACAAACAGGATATAGCAATTGTCTGTAAAATAATTGTTTATATAATAATTACATAAAAGTATTCACATATATTTATAAATGAATACCTGAAAGTATTTTAATTTTACACTAATAATACTTTCCTAGCATCTCCTCTCTTGTTTGGTTCCAAGCGCAGGCGAACTATCCATAACTGAGCAGTAGTTTTCCTACATGTTATTTGAAATTCTAAATACAGATAATATCAGTTGCAGATATCACATTGCACATATATAATAATCATTGTTGGCAAGAGAGACGAAACACGAACATCTAACAAAGAAACAGAGAAGTCAAACTCTTCTGCGCAGAAACCTGCGCAATAGTCTTACAAGGAAAGATCGAAAGACTTAATCCATCCTCTTAACGCAAACCTGTCTACCCATCGCTAGAATATTTCTGTAGGGTAACAGAAGTGGCTTGAATTGTTAAAATTTTTGACAAAGCTTAAAGCAGAAGTAACATATGCTAAGATAATTCAGAAATAAAAAATTACATTAAAAATAATCTCTTACTAAAAAATTAACGGCAACTACTACTTAAAATTGGGCAAAAAACGATTACATTGGGATAGATTTTTCAATAAATTTAAAATTTACGTCAATCTACTTTAGATCGCTTTCCTGCCTTATTTTAAATTTTGAATTCGCATACTTTTCTTGTTGACAAATAATTGTCCCATTTTTTTTTTATTTCGATATATTTTACTTCTTTTTCTCCTCGGAAAACAGTTCCAGAAACGAAAGGTTCCAAACCAAATTTCGATCCCTAAACTACGATAATTCTTTTAAATAGTTTATTCTTGAATATTTATCAAATAAATCAAAATTTTGATATACTTCGTAACGTAATAAACTTCGACTGAAAATTAAATAAATTAAATTAAGCTCACCAGCAGAATTAAAATGTCTAAACATTGAAAATTCGGCCCAGATTCAAATCATAGCAAACAATCCGTGGTTTCCTTCCTATGTAACGTGAGCAGGACTATTTCTTTCAGAAAGTTTCTACAAAGTCCTTCTCCTCTCCACGTTGGACAGATACGAATATGATACAGTTTCCCTTTAAAGATCTTCCACGAAGATATCCTTCCTGTTAGGCATATACACTTCGTTTGCTTTGCCATAATCCAAATAATGTAACCAAACCCATCTAATAGGCCAGGGGCGAATAGGTCTGATGTGATCCAATTTGCAAAAAGATATCGGCACTTTTTTGCAAGTTGGCCATTGTTCACCAAGACGCAAAAGGTGCCCGGGGCCCTTATGAAGTTCAGTGTATATCATGAAGAATGTAACCTTCATTTAGATACCAGGTCGCCAATGTGAAGATCTAAGTGAATAGTCGCCGATTTGTATAAAATTTCTGGCACTTGTTTTTCAAATTTGCCATTGTTTGCTGAGACACAAGGAGTGCCAAGCCTCCTAATGAAATTCAGTTTATATTGGAATGAATGGAGCCTTCATCTAGATGTCGAGATGCCTCGAATCCTAAGTGAATAATAGTAGATATGGATAAACGTGCTGGCATTGTTATGAAATCGTCAGAGCGTCGGGACTTGAAAATTCCCCACTTTATGCTTCGGATAAAAAAAATAGATCCATCAGCTATGAATCTGCGACGAGCTAAAGACGATGGGCTTACGACAATGAGTTTAGTCCATCTCCGATAGCCCCATCCATCCCTGCCTTAGGCAAACAGCTCTCGACTACTTTGCCGTAATGTAAAATACTCCAAATCAAGATCAAGCTAAAATATTATGTGATTACAAATATCATTCTACGACAGTTTCCTTTTTTTAATTTAAAAATAAAATTTTGCAGTTTCTTTAAAAGAGAAAGTTTTTCTGAAAATTATAAGTATCGTATTTTATGTATGTGTTAAAGGTACATATGTATATTTCAGAATATACGTGTCGGAAAAGAATACTGCTCCTTATTCTTGAAATTTTATTTAATAGGGAGTTGAAGAGCATTGCATATTATATGTATATTCAGTGCTATACATAAGCATTTCATAATCTGTGATTTTATAATTTTCATATTGAAGGTACTAAATTTATTATTATTATTTTCAAGTATGTCGAAAATGTGATTCAAAAAGCTTTACTTGCGCATCTGTAATAAACACACAGAATAAAAATTTCTTAAAATAGTAAAGATTCATCTTAGCTTCGAGTTGTAAGTCACGATTACATAAAGCGATGCATAAAATACCTTACTAGAACAGAGATGACATTTGTCTGCATGCATTTTGAAAGTTATTTTACAAAAATATCTACTTGCCTCTATAAAAAGAAATGACAATTTATTTATTAGTAAGCCAAACGTATGCAGATCTTTCTAAATAAAATTCCATCAAGTTATATAGCAGTTTGAACTGTATGGTTAAAAAATAAAGTCTCATGAATTTTTAAGGTATATAAATTACATTTGAATATATGCTTATCTTTATAAGTTAAAATAAAATAAAATCGATTTTGATACACTTATTTACGATCTTTGGCTTTTATTAAAGGATAATGATTACTTTTATTGTGATTTATTATTACGAAATTTATAGGGAAAATTATAAAACGCAGAAAAACTTCAGCTAGATACCAGCGTGTTCGTTGTCAGGGGTGGATAACCATATCCAAACGCTTTGGAAAATATCTAGCAAATAAACTACATTTTGTAAAATATTGAAAATGGTTTTTGCTAATTAACGCTATGCCAAGAACTTGCAGAACATAATCCTAAAATATCAGTAACTGGTGCGTTTTGGACAGTCTGTGTGTACATATTTATGGTAGGGAAGAAATGCCATTAAACCCAAATTGTTAAGTAAAATCTCATGCTTTTAAATGACCTTTAAGAGAACTGTCTGCGAAAATTTCTGAAGCTACATCAATTTAAATATGTAAACACAAACAGGTGCATACATTAAGAAAGGAATATTTAAGTGTAATTTTTTAATTTGATTTACATCGTTGTAATAAATATTAAGCTTACTAGAACATTATTCATCTATGCAGACTTATTAAGTTTTTCGCACTTGAGAGAGCTTCTGTTCTAGAAACAAGAGTGCGAATTGTTTTTGTTAGTTATTTTGCCTTAACAATCAACTTAAAGAAACAGAACGGCGCTGCGCGTACGACTTGTTTAATTTTTCTTTCTTCGTCGTTTTTTAAAACAATTGTTTAGAAAATCTGTCAAAAATGTCTTTAAAATTAACAAGATGATAACTTAGAAAGCTACCTTAGGGCAGCTGCTTTCGAATAGAAGATTTTTCTACTGAATTCGTTTACATTTTGCTTTTTTTATGTAACCAAAAAACAGCTTCTTTGTAAGTTCATTTTACTGAGAATCGAACTCTGAGAGAGATTATTACTATCTTGGTGCTTTAACGTGTGTCAGCGTCATCGCAACATTTTCTGATTTAACAATAAAGTTCTGAGAGCGTTTTTGAGAAACTTCTTGACATTTCTATGTAAAGTGCTTTTCACACTCCGTGATATTACTTTATACTAGAAAAAGTATTACGAAATGAAATATTTTGCTTATGTAGGTTTTTACATCCATATACTTTAACTTCTATTTTTGTTGTTATTTTATCTTTTCTGTCTTATTAGGGCGTTTGATTCTTTTTTAATTTGTATTATAATTTGAAAGTCATTTAGGAAAATGTGAAATTTTATATCTATTGATAAAAATTCATTAAGGCCCTTGAAATAGCTTAATTAGGTGAAGAACAATTTTAAGACACATATTTGTTTATTATGCTTGATTTTTGTTCAGTCGTTCATAACTAATAAAATTTTGCTTCTTCAACGTACTCTTCGTATCAATAAACTTCGCTTTCTTTAATCTTTTCGGTTGTAGGACAACATGCACCAAGGCTACATTAAACAGCTTAATACTACCTACTTTCCTTATCAGCTCGTTTTAACAGCTGCAAGAGTTTTTTCTGAAGGCAAGAAAAATCTCTCTTAAAGTAGTTACTTTAGAAAACAAGTTATGAAATAGAATGGCAAGCTAAAAAAGTATTTTTGGTAATACTTCTTAAGTTAGGTTAGAAACAAAAGTAGTGTTATAGATGGCGTGAACAACTAATTTAATTTACCGTTACCGAAAAAGCAATAATTCTGCAGCAAATTGTTTGGCGCGTGTTGCCTCAAGAAGAAAAAAAAATTTTTTTTTAATGATTTAATGCATAGTTATTAAACATTTATTCTCATGTTAAGTTATTTTTAAGTAATTTATGAACATGGCAACATCAGTAATAGGTAAACAGCGAGTAACAGGTGTTACTGAAAGATTAACTTACTGTATTTTTGTAACTATTACTTTTTTTCAAAAAATATATGTTAGTTTCTTTTAAATCTACTAATAATTATACTTGAAGAATTCTATTAAAACTGAAATGACTACCTTTATAATATTTGTTTAAAATGCTAATTTAGATGTATAGAAATAAGTAATTTAACGACTCTTCAGAGAAACCGTGATTTTTTAAATTCAAGATATATTTAACATTTATTAGTGTCTGTCGAGGGTGCTATTCATGAAATTTTTGGTTTTACAACATGAATACAGGAATTTAATATCAAAATAATTTTCTAACAAAATATCCCTTTTTATAATCTTGAGATTCTGACTTAATTCTGTAAAAATATTACATAGGCATTACGAACATTATGCTGTTCTAAATGACGCATAATATTTTAAAATTTATACTTTGATTACTGAAAATGAAACTTACTTGAAATTTTTATCTTTAATTCAAAAAATGAAATAATTTTTAAGGTAATTTGTACGCATGAAAATAAATTACCGAGAAAAGTATTTGTATCAAATTATTGTAGTAGTATGTGAGAAATATGTTTAATAGATTTACTTCACACGCATAAAGTATTTGACTCGGGTGTATTCTCTGAACTGAAAACTGTACTACAAGTAGCTAAATTCAACATACCTTTCAATATCAATTATTTCAGAACAGAAAGCATTAGCTTGAGATTCAAAGCATTATTAACTTGTGATCGCTATACAGCTATCCAGATGAATTTCGATTGAAATCAATTTTAAAAAGAAAGAGAAGGACGTTACAAGCATATTATATAAGCCTACATATTATATTTTTAGCTTAAAAGCTTATTCTATTGTATGTTTTCTCTGATGTTCAACAAATGATTAAACGAAATAGCTATCTATGCATGTATATATGGATGCATGCGTTTATATATATACGTGTATGTATGTATGTGCGTATGTACACACACACATATATGCACATAGACTCATAAACACGTACATACACACATACATACATTCCTGAATCCGGTCCCGATAACAGAAGAGTACCACGAAGTATTCTGAAGTGTTGAAGAGCAAATCCAGTCCTTTACCGATTACATACCAACTGAAAAACGATATATTGCCTTATCCCATTATTTATTATTCCGGAATAAACTAAAAATATTTCGTATGCGTTATAAAAATATCAGGATTTATAATAAAGACTTTGTAAAGTCATTAGCCTCTTTTGAAGCAGGAGACAGTAGAAAGGAGCAATGCCTTCTCCGGGACTCGAACCCGTGGATCTCTTGAATGTGTGTCGAGTGTGCTATAATTACACCACGAAGACATGCTGGATGGAAAGAAGAAATTTCCCCTTTTAAAGGGCGACTGGGAGTTTGAGGACCCAGTCGCCAAATGCTGGTACTGACGAATTAAGCTACATTCAGATTGCGACGTAAAAGTCACAGAGGGATAGTCACAATGAATAATATGCGGGAATTCCGTTTCCACCTGTGACACAGGGTCTAAGCCGCACCTACTTCTAGAAACTAAATTTGTGCATGCGTGGATGTGTCTACAGCTTTCCCTCTCATTTTCCCATTCAGGTTTCGCGCGTTGGCTCTGAGTGGTCGACGTTTATCCCAAGTTTACATAAAGTTGAAAACTTTGAACTTTATGCCAGGAACCCTAAACCAGATTTTTTGACGTACCGCAGACTAGTTGCCTGGCAACGCAGCTCGGCTACACTTATGCTCTTTATACACGTCGTTTTAACGCAGCTTTATTGTCAACCACCTTTAGTTCGAGCGCCACTGTAGAGTCATTAGGTTGTTTTGAAGCAAGAAACATGAAAAATGAGCAATGCCCTCCCCGAGACTCGAACCTGGACCTTTCGAATACGCGTCAAGTGCGCTAACGTTACACTACGAAGGCATTCTGGAAGAAGGGAGAAATACAGTTCAGGGGAGATTTAGTAACTGCTCGAAATCAGATGGAATAAACATAGAAATCTGCTAAGATAATACGACAATATTTGTTAGCGTTTTAAATATTAATAACTTTTGAATGGAATTTTTTTTTAATTCGGACATTCTTTTCCAATGACATTAAATTTTGAATACGTTATGCAAGTAAAGTTGGTTGTGGAATGGTTTGTTGTAACGTAAAATTCGGCCTACATATCTCTAAACTTTATTCATATTTCTGAGAAAGTATTTTTTCCTCTTAACATTCTTCTAATTAGAAATAAACTTTCCTCTGAGTTGCGATACGTAGATGTAAAACAGCAGCTTTTTTTTTCTTTTCCGGATATGGAGTGAAATTTGAGGGAAAGAAATGGCGGCTAAGATATCGGCAAACAAATTGTACGGATTAGAAGTTAAACGGTACGGCTTCATCGTACGCATCACTGCTTCTAAGATACTACAAAACAGTTGGTGGCGGGAGAGAGAAAAATAAACTGCTCAAATATATAGGACGCGTTTCGAGATCGAAGGTACACTTTTTCCTTAAAAAAAAAATCTGTGATCCGTTTGAAGAGAATTGTCGTTTAAGATGTCATTTGCATGCAAATAGCATCCACAGCAAACGAAGCACGTGGCTCTAAGATAGTTATGAAAAGGGTCTGATTAGTTTATCGTGACCGATAAGGATAATTTTAATGTATGCAAATCTCTAACAACGACATGCTACATTGAGGGTAAAAGAAGCATAATGCTCAATATCTCAAAGAACTGAAAACATTTTCTTTCACTTTAAACCTACTTTAAAAGTGACCCTTAACTGCTTTTTTTAAATAAATATCATTCATATGTGTATTGCCTTATTAGCTTTAAACTAGCCGATACCATAAAAAACGTTTCTAGGTATCTATGTTATGTAAAAGACAATACCATCTTCTTTAATTAAAAGACGTTTTATACAAGAAAATTTAAGAAAATTGTACTTAGCAATCGATATATTTAATTTTGGAATTAATTTCAAATGAAAATGCTTGATATTTTGAAGCAAAACGACATGATCCTTTCCCTCAAGAAAAGAGCTGCTGAAGAATCCTTCACTTTTTGCAGAATTTATTTTAACTAATTACGAGGGATCAAATTTTGATTAACTTATTTACCTGTTTACCTAAAAATATAGCAGATATGTAAGTTGCATTAAAATTTTTCAATACTTTGCCTGCGTAAAAGGTTGTAGAGCCATTAAAGTTTTTAGCCCAAAGAGGCAATTTGCCCAAAAGTGCTACTAATTTCGTTTTGGCATTTTGCATTGATTAACTATAAACGGTGAATTACGTTTTAAATTGTTGCCATCAAATATTAGAGCCCTGTATAATATTTAAAAAATTAAATAATGAAGAATCTGCATAAATGTATTATGTTTCTCGCATTGCGATAAAAAAAGGCGCGTAGAGCCATACAATTTTAAATAACGTACGTCTCCACCCAAATATAATTTGGAATTTGTTTTACTATAGATTTTATATTTTGTAAAGCACTTATGAGTTTTTGATTAACAAACTCAGCGATTTCAAAGCGAGCAATGGCAACACTGTAAAGGAAAAAAACATTTTTATCTCCAGCGCGCTAGGCTGTATATCGGAAATTCTAAAGATATGCTCTTTTAAATATTTTGTGATATGGAATTTTATGGTTCAAGTGCGAAGAACATGATATTTAATAAATAAAGGTAACACACAAAACGTTAGAAAAACTCCCCTTTAGGCGTAATATAAATTTATTTTTCATTTTTGCATACTTTTTTTATTCTATTTAATTACATAAAGTTTTTTTTTTGAAGGAGAAGACGTGAGAAATGAGCAATGCGCTCGCCAGGACTCGAACCTGGGCCTCTCGATATGCGCCGAGTTGGCTACCGTTACACCCCGAAGGCATGCAGAAAGATAGAGAAAATACCTTATAAGATATTTATTTTTTCTAAACTTAGGCAATTCTCCATAATGAAGAAAAAGAACTAATCGCAAAGATGTGATCTTATGAAGAGGGGGGTTCTGTGGGGGGATTTAGTTTTCATTAGAATATTTTAACATAAATAAACATTTGGCAATATCGTTTAATCCTTTAAAAATATGCAATCGAGGAAGCTAATAAGTAACAGTCTTTGTTATTTTTCATTTCGAAGGAATAAAGGCAAGAAATTGAAAACGGAAAAACGAGACGAAGAAATATTTCCCTTTGGGAAACGGGAATGCTTTCGAGTAGAACGTTTTCTGCTTTGAAGGAAATAACTAATAAAAAATTTTAAAACACGATCCATTTTTGCTAAAATACGTAATAAAAAATTTGTAAATAAGTATATTAAAAATGTACATGACTTGCAGAATATAGTTTTATTTCTTATTGACTTTATAAATATAAAGAATGTAAAATGCTTTCAGTATTCTTCCCTCCCATAATAATAAAATCGACTAAATAGGGAACATCTTTTCCCGTACCCCTCAAATTTAGAAGCTGGCGTGGCTGTAAAATGTTAATCAAATGATTATCATATCTACCGTAGCTAACTTCTAAGAGTTTGAAAATCGATTTTTTTTAAACAAAGAATGGTGTTTCTACGTTATGATATGAAATTAGATTTGCATTCCATTAAAGTTTGTAGGCTACATATTTGCAGAAATAAATCATTTCCATGTCGTGCACTTTCATCAGAGTTGAGGTAATATGTTATCTTTTTATTCGTACTGTATTACAACCGCGAAAGATTCAGTGGTTACTTAAAATTTTAAAACTTTGGATTTTATAAGAAATACCGATTTTTAACTATTTTTTAATTGACTTGACTAGTTTTACTGCAATGTAAAACACAGAACTTCGTGCTCTTATTAGTGTTTAATTTTTCTCTGTAAATTGATAAGAATATAAAATCTCTCAATATTTGCATAGTAAGGATATATAAGATTGCGTATAGAAAGGATAAATGAAAGTATGCGTCAGCACAAAACGGTAGAATTTCAGGGTGTGTACGGTATGCACTGTGTTTACGTGCCAATGTACATCGTTGCTTTTGACATCTGTTGTGTTTTATCTAGCTTAGGGAGCATTATAACGAACTTTCATAGTTTATTGGTTATTTTTCTAACTATAGCTATTTCTCCAAATGTTACCAGTCTTGTACCATAATTAATTAATCAGTTCATGTATAATGCTTATTATAATTCTTACAAAATATTAATTTTAGAAAATTATAAATTAGCAGAATGGTTATTTTAATTAAATAAACTTCATCTCTTTTCAAATGGAAAGGAAAACACCAATCACAAACATTCATCATTTATAGGCAATAATAATCCAGTACTGAAAACATTTACCTGCAGTTATTTTAGTCGGAAAAGTCTTTATAATATTAACAGGTAAAATAAGAGAAAGAAATGCGTAGCTTCTACATACGGGTAGCATATAAACTCATTCTTGAATAAGCGTTTAGTTGCTGCTAAAACATTAACTCTGCAATTTGTTATGCACTCAAGGTTTACACAAAGAAAAAAGCTTCCAAAACTCTACCTCTCACAGAAAAATAATTGCTTCTACAACAAATAATTGTGGTTTACAGTCTATTTATTATCACATTCTGTAGTTATTGTCACGCAATTTCATTCGCAGTCATCATTAACTACTGCTATTTATATTTTAAGCTTCTTCTAAATTGAGCATATACGTAAATAATACTTAATTGGAAATACATTACTAACCAATCATATCTTAAACCGACCTCTATATATTTCATATTTTTTTAATTAGGGCATTTTTAAAATAGCCTAAGAAATATGGATAACATATACAAAATGATATTTATTTTAAATTTCTCTTTATAAATATCTTAATCTCATTAGATTTATCACTAAAATTTTTGTCAGTTCGTCTTTTTCTCTCATTTCACACTTTAAAAGAGCAGTACTACAGAACAAATTAAGGGTCTTGAACTTCTAAATCTAAATATTTTCTTAAATTATGGCATTGCAATTTTTAAAACTTCTTACCTGTCTCATAGATGTTATACCAATCCGTCCTTTCTAACATTTTTCTTTTCTTTCGGAGGGGGATTAATTTATATCAAGACATATAAGCAGCAATCAGTTTTTTTAGTACTGTAACATGCAAAAAGCAGAATCCAAACTTTGGTCACAGCAGATTTCCTTTGCGTTTTGAAATTTATCTTGCGTCACAGTTAAACGACTTCTTGTGTTATAAGTTACTAGAATTCCTTGGCTATGATCAAAACACCCTGAACTTGAGAAGATAGCTAACTTTCTAACTAGAATCAAATATGTCGTGTTCTTTGTAACGTCAGCGAACTTTTCGCACGAGTTACCAGTGAAGGTACTGTAACAACTATGTTAAAATCACTAGTTTTCAAAAGAACAGTTTTCCTGTACGCCAGGCTTCACTGCCAATTAACATGGATAATGTATCTCTTCCAATTACCTTTACTGAACACTTTCTTTAGCATTGTGCAAGGTTTAACCGGTGCGCAATCGAGACGGCAACATGATAGAAAAATAGCCCGCCTCGTCGATTGGTTTAATGGCCCAATCAAAGGGCAGAAATATGAATTTCGCAACAAGAAATTTCCTTTTTGACGAAGACACGGGAAATTATCGTATACTGGAGGGAAACCTTACCAACGTGAAAACCCTTGGCCATTCTTCCGGAAAGAAGCAAAACACGTCCAAGGATTTTTAACTGGAACTGATAATCGAGAGTAAGGTTCAGAAACAACAAAAATGGTTGACGTGAGCGACGGTCCGTATCTGAAGCTAGAAAAGAGAACCGAGATTTTGCAGATTATTAGAAATATTATATAACTGCAACTGGCGAGGCAATATTTTCCAATAACCATTAAGATCATACAAGGATTTGTGACCGTTTGTCCTTCTGCGTGCATATGATTATCGAGGAAAACATCATTTCCGAATATTGCACTTGATTTCTAAAAAGGTTAGCATTTGAATTAAAGGTCGTTCATCCAACGGCTTATTTCAGTTATACAAATTTAAATATGAAATTTGATATTCTTAAAACGTGTTTCATTGCACTTTTGCAATATTAGTAGCCATTTGTATTTATTTTACTATCAGTGAAAAGGACAGTTTCGGAATTATTTATTTAGATATGCACTCCTGCATATGTGAGTTGAATTTGACCAAATTTACAATAATTCGTAAATAAAAAATCTGATATGGACACCACTTGACTTTCTTGTAAGGCCTATTAAATTACACACATTTTTATTGCATTTTATTTAAACTTATTTCCTCGAATTTCCTTAGAGATATATTTCTCATTCAATTAATTTAGTTCTCATTTCGCGGCAAGACAAAAATACATAAAAACTCAAAATAGCTTGATTAAATTCGAAAAATATAGAAAAAAATAAACCACCAAATGCAGTTAAAACTGTTTAAAAAACAATTTTTAGAATTAAGATTAGAGTTTGTATGCAAAAACAATCAATTTCGCCAGGATGCAAGAATGCAGATTTCTTGGTACACAAAACTGAAAGTTTATTTTTGGTTCCACTCGCCAAAAAGACACTGAAGTTGCAGAAACTGACTTAATTCGCTATTCTACTAAGAGTTTCAAATGTAAACAAATGGCGGCCTCGTTAGGTATAGCGGCACTGAAACAAATTGTTGATAATTCTACAACTTTTGCATGCAGACGAACTAAAGGGATAAAAATCTTAACCGGAACATAAGAACAACATAAGTGAATCCCTTTTGAAGCAAAAAATGCACAATTTACCAACGTATAGGAATAAAAAAGACTGAACTCACGGAGCCGAGTAACAGAGTGGGTATATATATATATATAAGCTACAATGTTATAGCAGTCTCATATACAAAATTTCAATGTTCTGAGGCTACTGGTTTTTGAGTTATGCTACATACATACATACGTACGTACAGACATCACGAAAAAAATCTCTTCTGAATCCATTTTAAATTCATTTTTTAATCTATCTAGGGAAAAAGAGACCTTTATTCTGTCCAACATATGAATATCACGAAAAAATATCCGTGAGATAGATTCGAAAGTGGTAAAAATGGATATTTTTCATTGAAATATGATACGCGAAATATTTCGCAATTACAGTTCTTCCTTTACTTCGGACAAGAAAGTACAAAGAAAAATTCCAAGTTATAAAATAATCCACGCAATAGTGCTAAAATTATCATAAATATATATTAAAGACATTTACTAAATTATTATATATAATATACTAAAACTATTATTATAAAACTAAGTAGGTGAAGTGCGAAATCCCCAACAAAGTTTTCGGATTCGATTAGGCATCTAAAACAGATATTACTTTAGTTTGGCCTGTGTATTGGTTACTTTAGATTGACTGTGAGGCATGTGTTGAATTAAGAGAACAGAGCGATTTGTATCAGCCGTGATAACCTCTTTGTAAGACCTCAGTCTGATTTTCTTTTCTAAAAATTCCGAAGTCGTTTTAACATTAAATTGACTTGGAATATTTTCTTAGTATGGCTTTTTTTAACGATCTCATCTTTTAATAATGCCAGCACTTATCCTTATTTATAAATTCAGTTGATGCATCAATTATGCGAAAGCTGGGGTTATCAGCGCACCCAGTATTTACAGATTCGTCTAAAATGTTTTCTTCTCTAAAAACATTAACTTCTAACACTTGCCGTAACATAAAAAAATTATCACTAACATAAATATGAAATTAAGATATATTTTGTATTCTATATGCATCGTATGCAGTATTTTCATACGATAAAGTAAGCTAACTTTTTCCTGCTGGTAAAAAGATTTAAGTATTTGTAAGAAAAGCTTTGCTTTTTAATAACAAACTAAATGTGATCGATATGATTATTTTGCGATAGCCTAGCCTATACATTAATAAATCATTCAAGCCATCCAGACGGTATAACGGTTAAAGGAGCCTAATACGGTACCGGAAGGGCCCGGTTTCGAGTCCCTGAGAAGGCATGGATGTTTGTAAATGTATAGTGTCTTTGCGGCATGGGGACACTCTAAATATATGGCGAGCCGAAAGTCCTCTCTAGAGGTTGATGGTAAGGGAAGAGGGTGAGAAACTCTAGGACCCGTTACCCAGAGGTGCTCTGTATCAAAATTGGGGACGGAACTCAGCGAAGTCGTACTGTCACCCGTATGGCGGTCAAGACTGTTGCCAAAGACAGGCGCAATCTTGCTCTCCTTGCCGCGATGAATTTCGCGGGCTTATTCTGATGTTACTGGCAGACAAATGAGATAACTCACAACGCAACGCAACAACATAAATCATTCAAACTGTTATAAAATTTTGCAGTATTAAATTCATATTTATAACGCAGTCATGAAAGCATAATAAAATCTTCAGTATAAATGAAGAATTTATGTCTTATTTCATAGCTTTCCTCTATTGCATGGAAATAATAAAAGTGACTAAATGCGTTTCGTAAGATAATCACAGTTATTGAAGGTTTGCAAAATTAAAACACGGGGAAAAGAAAGGAAGCAGCAGAAGAAAATATTTTACGGTAGCGTTAAATTTATTGAACTGAAGAAAGGTTCAGGAGAGCATGGCATTTTAGCAGATACTCAGAACACTCGAATTCATCACAGTACTTGTAACAGTTAACACAAGGAAGTGTTACTTTTACATTCGTAGCAGATATAATTTATCTGACTTTTTATTCTTTTCTCTTCCTTTCTTTCCCTTTTTTTTTTTTCAATATTACTTTATTGCCAGTGGTATTTTGTGAAGTGTACAAGTATGCTTGTATCTTGGCAAATTATAATTCTTTCAAAATAGATCCGTGTTCGTCCTGTGGTAGTAAATGATAAAATATACGACATATATTTTATGCATTCTTAGTGTCTCTAAGATTTAGAAGATTTTTTTTAAAAATTTTTGTAAGTATTTGTTACTGTGCAATTTACTAAATTACTAAATTTGCTCTAAACTCCATAAATTTTCCAATATATTTCTTGAAAAATATCCGCCTATAAGAAGTCAAAAGTACGCGGACTTCAGTATTTAACTGTACGTTACTTTTATTCAAATTGTTTCAAATGCATCTTCGTATTTTGTTTGTGCTTACTTTTTTACCACTTAATAATGATCTGAATAAATTGCTACTGATATCAATTTTAACGTGTAGATTATTTTTAACCACATTTATACTCATTTTTACATTTGTAAACATTTTTTAAATTAAACGTTTTTGAAATTAAGTCCTATATGCTTGGAATTTAAAACTACTGTTACAGTAAGCATTTTTGTAGCATTTTTTTTTCCTGTTAGTACTTATTAATACTCTTTTTTTGCTGTAAAGTAATCTTATAGCATTTCTATACTAGTACTCGGACTTTCCTTAAGATATTTTAAATCAAGTTAATCTTAAAACGCAAAAGCGGTAGAATTTGTGGACTTGCATAAAACTAAATGAAATTCATATTATGTAATAATATCTAACTGAGTTATTTTAATTCCAAATTTTATTAATTGACAAATACTGCATCCTCATTTCTTCACTTTCCAAACAGGTTTTAAAATTAAATTTATATATCTGGTTAACTCTGGATCAAAAGAATGCAAGAAATGTACATAAAATAGATTGAAGCATGGACATTTATTTATTTATTTATTTATTTTTTCTAGATAGTCCTTCGGTTAACTTAATTTTGCTTTGCAAATACGGCTATTGCAATTTCAGTTCTCTCTTTGACCAGATTTAATGTTATTAATATGCTGCATAATTCTACCGGCAGTAAAGCATATTACTTGTTTATCTGCAATCAGAGGGCTCAATTTCAGATCTCTTAAGATTTTCTGATCAAGCACTGTAAGACCACTTCGCTAACAACGTTACAGTACTTTGAGTCTATATTTCTCGTGCTCTACTTTACCACGTTTTCCTCTCCTCATAAGCAATAATGGATAATTCGATGTGTTTACTTCTTTTGCATAGTCTGCTTTTCCTTAAGTCTTTAGGAGACACGCATCAAAGCACACCAGATACGATCATTGTTCACATTGCTGCATTAGTATGTTTCAGTTTTCTGTACCAAGAGCCTTATTTTAGTTTTCATAATGTACACAACATTTAAATATATCTATCTACATATACACGCTGTATTTCGTTACAGTGAAGGTGAATATATGTTCCTTTTATGAATGTAAATGTATTAAGAATCGTTGAAGGAACTGAGTAACAGCCAGGCGGTTAATTGCCACGATGAATCTTATTTGTTGTTTCACTGTATAGACATAGACTATGGGTCCCCAACTATTTCAGCAGCTACGCCAGATTTTAGAAATGAAATTGCCTGCAGGGCTGTACAACCAATTGTTGTTTTTTATTATTAAATCAAACTATATATTTTGAGAAAATAAAACAAAATTGAGAAATAAACGTATTTATTAAATTATGGCTAGATTTAAAAAAAATAAATTTTAGTGAGACGTTTAATTTTGTTTGGTATAACTAAGTGCATCAATGTTGATACTGACTAAGGTTGTTGCTACAAGCAAAGAATTTCCCAAATTAATATCAGTGGTTCACGTTCTCACCTATGATTTGATATGCTTCTTTCGATAATCTGTTTGGAAGTATTTCTAAATAGCGCAATCGTAGATAGAGCATATTTGTAAAATGAAGGATATTTCACCTTGTCCAAAAATGTTTTGTAAAAATCATCCGAACCATCCTGATGGAATTTCTCTTTTAACTGTTCATCACAACACCTTTCATTATGCTGCATTTGTAATTTTCCTAGCAATAAATTCACATCTAGGAGAATGCTGTAGCAAATGCAGCAAAAAGTACATGATGCCTTTTAAAATCTTGAAATCAGTTTGCGAATTCAAGCCCAAGTATCAACGAACCGTATGACAAATCTCCATCCTGCAACACCACACAGGATCGGCGAGCGATCGTTGAATGTTCCCTTTAAGGATATGATGCTTGTTTTATGTATAACGTATACTGTACATTAAAACCCTTTTTAATACGACTCAGATCCGTGGCCAACAAGCTGACTCCTGGCTAGACACATGGGTCCTGCGGTTCTTGGTTTGGACACCCATGGCACAGATAACCAGAGTCATTTGTCTGAGAAGGCGTCTGCACTAGGATGTGCCATAGAAGAGAAGTGTGTTCCCAAAATAAGTGTGATGTTTTTCGCCAGTGCTTTGATGAGGTCCTTGTGTCCCTCATTAAAGGGCGTAATATTTTAAACATTAAAACATATCTCTGGAGTTATGAAAGTGATTTAGATATCTCTGCAGATTATGTAAATCACTTTCATAACAACGTCTGAGAGAAGGCAAGTTTTTATCTTTTCCAGCAGGATAATATTCCAATGCAACGCACACTGCCGGAATTATTCGACAGTGGCTCGCTGAGCATGAAAAAGAATTTGAGTTATTATCCTAGTTCTCAAACTTCCCAAATATCAGTCTAATCGAAAATTTGTGGATTGAGTTCAGACAAAAAATAACCACAAGCTATGTCTTAACTATTTAACTTAAGGATTAGTTAATAGTTAGTAGTTAAGGATTATGATAATAATGCTTCAGTAACCAACAAGACAATTCAGAAACTACTTAGCTTTCGTAACTCAACACGTAAAGAGTATTTTAAGTACATATTGAGAACAACAATTTAAGCAGATAGATGTAATGCTACGGAAAATTCGATTACGAAGACTTTTCTGTTTCCTGTACTTATCAACCTACTTTATTTTAATGAATTATATACTTCAAAATTTTATACTGAATAAGTATTTTATTGTACCTCGAATGATTAAAAACAGATAGAAATAAAGTATCCATTTAATTCAAAATAAAGTTAGGAATCATATTTATGTAAAGTTAAAGCAAAATTTTTAACAAGTCCTGTGCTATAGCTGCAGGATTGAAGTAAATTCAACTTAAAGCATCTAAAGTTAAAATTAAATTGTAATCAAAGCAAGACAATTTCTCAAAAATATTAATAATAGCAACAGTGGATTAGAAGTTATATTGGATCTAAACATATCAAAATTAAAATAAGAATTCATCAGTAGAACAAACTGAGAAAACAAAAATGCGAAAAGGAAAAAATGTACAAAATATTTAAAAATTAGTCCCGTTTTTCTGAAACTCTAATTCAGAACTCATCAGGGGAAAATTAATTAGTTTCATAAAAGTCGATTAATATGTTTCGAATGCAGGTTTTGTTCTTCTGGTACATTTGAGATCAAAAACAAGGAAAACATTCAAGCAAATTTCCATTAAAGGCTATATGCATATATATTGGACTGATCTTACACATAGTTTGGTTAAATGCGATTCTTAATATAGTACGTTATTCAAGAAATTTATAAAACAGCATTAATTTCATATCGTTTAAATTTTTACAAATGTTTTTACTAATTTCTTGACTTTCCTTTTTTAGTCTCATATTTAATTATACTGCCAAAAAGGAAATCCTCGTGTAATTGCTCTCCATCACTTGATGATATTAAAACGACAAAGTGTAATATTCAGTTATATAAGCAATGGCATTTTAAAACTAAAAATGTTTTTACTTAAAAACTGCATCTTAAATATAAATCGTAACTCAATTCTGGGTGACGCACCTAACAGGAAGTAACAGATTTTAAAATTTAAAAATTGGATTTTTTGTGAAAATTTAGATCACTGATTGAAAATAATTACATACCGAAGATTTATGTTAATGTTGTGCTTACATCAAGTATAATTAATAAGCAGAAATCTTTGTTTCTTTCC
>KK112929.1:417593-435805 GCA_000611955.2 Stegodyphus mimosarum | reverse complement strand
GGTCAAGAATTTTGCACATAGAGCTGCAAAATTTTATATAAAGATTAGAAAAAGGTGTAAAATTCGAAAAGCTATTGCCTAAAAGTAAATTTGATGCTGTAGTTCAAGAGTGTAAAAATACTTTGAACAAATAATCAATTACTAAAATAGGAAAGGTAACCGCAGAAAAACTAAATGTTGGAATTGAGAAAAAACTCAACATTTAAAAATTAAAAAACACGTAAATATTGATAGCATTATTAAAGCACAAGCTAAAAATACAAAGAATGGCAGTAAATGGCAATTTAGCTTAATTCGACAAATTCGAATCCAGCTAGATACCATTACGCTTTTCGTCAAACGAACAAAAATTAAGACTGAAACGTATTTAAAGAGAAAAATCAATAATAATCAACTTAAAGCAGTTAGTCTCAATTTCTATAGCTTCTTTTCCCGACGCGTCTGCGATAAATTAAAAAATAAAATATATATGGGTGTGCGGGTGTCTGTTTTACAATTTTATTTATTATAAGTATTTAGAAGCAATATATAATTTAAAAATTTAAGCTTTCTTTTTGCACTTACTTTGAAGTTTTACCTTCGTACTAAGCAACACTTTCGTGGGCTCGAATATCTTTTTCACGATTACGGGTAACATGTACAAGATCCCTTTTTTCAAAGAGTATTTTTTAATTGTTAATAACGCACTGAACGGAATATTTACCATATATTTCGACGTATAAAGCGCACCTGCAAATTTTTAGATGTATTCGCAGTATAACGCACACCCTTTTCTTTACGAAGTAACCTGGAAAGCCTCTTATCTTTTGGAGAAATTCATTGGAAGATTTTTCCAAGGCTTTCGAGCTGTGGTATACTGAAATGACAAGCGAAAAAGAGAATAATATGTGTGAAAGGGAAATGCTTCAGGGAGTAAATAATTCTGCAAAGACGATAGGTTGTAGTCAATGCAAATTTACACAAGGATGCTATTCTAGGGTTTGGACAAAAGAGGGGCATAATTTGGAATACGAATGTACTTTTGACCGGAATGAATTCGCGGAAGAGTTGTCAGATGTTTCCTCTTTTGTAGTCATTTGAAACTATGATGTTGAAGTGAACGTCAAAGTTTTTAGTAAATCCCATTTGCTTTAGTTGAACTATAGTTGATCTAGTGTTTCTTTAGTAGTAAACATAGCTCCTGCTAAATGAAACAAACATACTGCTAGTTTCAAATGCAAGGTCCTTCAATTTGCGAAAGAAAATGGAAATTATGCTGCAAAATGAAAATTGTGCAAGGATATTTGTTGTCGGTGAAAGCTCAATACTTTAAATTGAAGAAAACTAAAATCACAACAATTCATAAGCCGTAGAATAAATAACTTTGCGTAGAGGAGTAACGAAATAGCCTGTCCTAGAGGAATGTGTCCTAGAGGAATAATTGCCAGAAACATTATTTACCTAAATTTAGAAATCTAATTTTCACATGCTCACCTTTTCCTTATTTTTAAATCTGTCGTTTTTATATGCAGAGTAAACGCACAGCCGTAAATTTCGATCGTATTACTTCTTGTACGAACTGAAAGCAGTACTGTAATCACGAAAAATTCCGGTTATCATATTTCAAAGAAAATATCTATTTTGACCACTGTCGAATGCAATTTAAAGACGTTTTTGTGTGACATCTGTACGTAAGGACAGAATAAAAGACTCTGTTTCTCGAAACGAATTATAAAACTGATTTAAAATGGATTCAGTAGAGATTTTTTCATGGTGTCTATACTTTTTTGCGTTACATCTGTACGTAAGGACAGAATAAAGGACTCTTTTTTCCCAAAACGAATTATAAAACTGATTTAAAATGGATTCAGTAGAGATTTTTTCATGGTGTCTATACGTACCTACGTATGTATGTATGTATCTCGCATAACTCAAAAACGAGTAGTCTCAAAAAGTTAAAATTTTGTTTATAGGACTGCTATAACATGTAAATGTACATGTAAAACACATACCATGTAGAAATTTTTATTTCCATTAAGGTTGTTCTTATTTCCATTAAATAAATAAGTGTTTAAGATTTATTTCGTAATACACCCACTCTGTTACTCAGCTCAGTGAACTCAGGTTTTTTATTCTTATATTTTGGTAAATTGCGCATTTTTTGCTTTAAAAATGATTGAATTATGTTGTTCTTATCTTAAGGTTTTTATGCCTTTAGTAAATCTGCATGCAATGTTTATCGAATTATCAACAATTTAAAAGTTGCTTAAGTGCGGTTAATTATTTTGGACGTAGGAGCCATATCTGTTTACATTTGAAATTTGCAGAATAGTGGGTTTGTTGTCAATCTAGAGAAACTAAGCTTTGTAACAACGAAGATAACGCCTTCTTTTATTTTTTGCGAAGTACATCATGCTTAATCTATTCTGGAATTTATTCAAAGAAACAAGTGTTTAAGATTTACTTCCTAATTTCTAATACATATATTTTGTGTTTTTATGTATTTTTGGCTTGCCGCGAAGTGAAAACTGAATTAATTGAATGAGAAATACTGAATCGTCTGTGAAAACCTGCTTCTTTTCCATTTTTTTTGTTTGATTGATTTCTTTCGTATATCATTTTAGATTTATTATAGTATATGAACAGAATATGTGGCAGCGATTAGATAATTCTTCAGATGATATACATAATTTTTGTGCGTTCTGAGTTATAAAATGAATGAGATGTAACGCTGTTAAGTGAAGCTAGCGCCAGAGTGTCGCTATGGTAAACAAGTATAGTGAATTTTAAAGAGTGCATTTATTCTATTGTGGTTTATGCGCTATCGACGAAGTAGATTTAATTCAATCCAATAAGTGTAAATGAAATGCAAGAAAAAGTGTAATAAAATTTAATATTTGTACAAGGAAGTCATGTGATGTACACATTAATTTTTGTTGTTGTTTGTTTTGGTTTGTTTTGTTTTAAAATTGCGCGTTATATGCCTTAGTTGAAAAATTCACGCCCTAGCAGTAGGGGAAAATATTTGTTAGTGTTTATGCAGCAAATTTAATTCTTACTTTACAGTAACTCCAATCCCCTTCTTTGATTAGTCTTAGCAGTATTTTAGACAGCAACTTTTAAAGGAAATGAATGTTTTTTAGAGGAACTTTAATTCAAGGTAGAAATATGAAGAGAATTTTAAAAGAATGCATTTTACTCAAAATTTCGAGCGCAGATTAGAGATTCCTGACGAGTATAATTTATGTAACTCCATATACGGAATCTGGATTTTCGACTCTATATAGATCTTCTCAATTCACTGATGACTTTGGAAGAAAAAAAAAAGAGAGAGAGAGATCCAAAGCTCGTGTCAGCGAATCACTTACTGCATCACCCCACCGCCGTCATCAGTCATTTCCTGACGAAATAATGATGTTTTTGTCCATTACCGACAGAACTAAAAGAAGAACCGCGTTAACAACTTAACCTTACGGGTTTTATGCGATCGGATTATGCCGATAGCTACAAATCGAAACACTCCACTAATCCTCTTTAATACAGAACAGTGAGTACAAAAGAAGGTATTTTTCCCTCTCTCCCGCTAAAGTGCCTCAGCATCGGGCGCGTCCTCCGTCGCTCCACTTGCTACGCGTATATCGAGGGGGGAGGCGTATTCTTTTACCTCGGTAATGCGGTTGCGTCTCGGTACAGCGGACATGCGCGTGCTCAGAACATGAAGCACGTTTTTCCACGGATGCGAATTTTTCTCCTGTCTTTCCATAGATGTTTTCAAATTAATCTTTTGAGATTTTAATTCCAATAGCATGCTTCATGAAAATGAAATATTAGAGAACCGAAGCCAACTATTAAAATAAGAAAATTGTGGACGTTAGGCCACTACGAGGCGAGAAGCGCGGAATTTAGAATTTACTGTGGCATGATATGATAGCTCAGCAATCAAAATCATCTTATCATTATTTATATCATGTTTTATAGTTTATTTAGTCAAGAATGAAAAATCACTTCAGAAGTAATGCTGACCCTTGCTACCATCCCGATTGCTACTGTGATTAGCAATGCTGGCTGCTGTAGCGTGGAACCTGGTTTCGAATCCAGAAGAAGTCATGAATGCTCTTAAGTGTCTATGAACATAGGACAAATGTTGAGCCGAAAGTCTTCTCAAGTAGTTTGGTGGAACAGAAGAGTGATGGAGAGTCTCGGATCTATTCCTCGGGATGTGCTCTATTCCTCGGGGTGAGCTAATACTGCGTTCAGATGAGGCATAAAGGGCATAAGTGATTTAAGCCGAGCTGCGTTGCCAGGCAACTGGTCTGTGCTACGTCACAAAATCTGGCTTAAAGTTCGGAGTTTTCAACTTTATGCCGACTTGGGATAAACGTGGACCAGTCAGAACGAGCTCACGAAACCTGAATGGGAAAACTGAGCGGGAAAGCTGTAGACACATTCGAGCATGCGCAAATTTTAACTTCCCTAATTATGTGCGGCTTAGACCCTGTGTCGCAGATGTGAACAGAACACTGACATTTTATTCCTTGCAGGACAAGAGTGATGGAAAATCTCGGATCTATCCCTCGGGGTGCGCTAGCAGTACAGTTCAGTACCAAGGAACGGAACTGTACAGCGGGACAGCACTAAATATTCTCACAGGAGGAACTGCAACTGTGAGACCATTTGGTCAAGTTCTGACGTCGAGCGCAAGTCTTCCTGTTCTGTCTACACTAAATATAACGATAACCCATTATAACAACCATTCCATCTCAGCGGCTGTTTAAAAACTAGTCCCAAATGTTTTCCTGTTGCACTGTACGATATTATTTACACATGTCATATAATGATTCGACAAGAAAAATTCTTCCAGTACAATGTCCAAGTTCAGATCCTTTACTCATTTTTTTTTAATAAAAATCATTATTATAGGAATTCAGCAGTTTGTTCACTTTCAACAGAGATAAAAATAATGTTTAAAAATTCTCAGAATCTACACACACACACATATTCTCAATATTAATTATTTTTAGGATCTAAATGTTTGTAACAGATGCAGCAAGCATAATCTGTCTTTTTCTATTTGCTTCTTTGGTTGTTGCTGATTGTGTGTTTGAGATTTTCTTTGCTTATTATTAAGCTTTTAGAAATAAATATTTCATTCTTAATTTGATATATTATTTTCATTGCCAGTGTTAATTTTATAACAAAATGGTGATTTTTTTTGTTTTGTTTTTTTGCGCAGGTAATGTAAGTATACTAAAACAATTTTCTCTATAATGAATATCGAGAGTCGTTATAACCAGCTCTTGATTGTATTTACCGAAGGACAAAGATACATCTGTAGAAAATTTCTGAGATTTTTTTTATTATTATTTACATGTGGCTAACGCTACGAAAACCTATGCACCCAGTCTATTCAGTTACAAAGAAACGTGCCTAAGTCGAACTATCAATGTTCCGTAGCCGTAAAAATTTAGGCATTAGTAGGTCTTTATGTCGTGATAAAAACTAAGCCATTACTCAGTTCTCTCACACCAGAAACCAGATACTAAACTGTGCAAATTGCCTAATCGGGCACAGCAGACGACTTAATTTAACTTTGTTTATTGTTATATCATACGTGATGCTATATAAAGCGATTTAAGTTATGTCGTTCATATTCAATAAGAGTCTTAATTTATCAGTGATTTATGTATAGTATATATTTATTGTTGTTTAAACTAGAATTTATCTAAAACAGACTTGAGCAAATTTGGCTCATTAAAATAATTTAATTCGTAGGCTAGATGACTCAACTGATCTCTGACACATTTCCCAAATCATCGAGTTAAACTGAACACAGCCACCCTCATCTCCTTTTTTATGTTTTCGAGCAATACTTAGATTTTATCACTACAGCTGTTGAAAACCATCTTCGCATAAAAGGTATCGAATGGGATTAACACTTTCTTAGTTCTAGCATTTACGAGTTTATCTCTTTCCACATCCAATAATCTTTATTATACTTAGCTTTCCTAATTAACCCTTCCTATAATCTTCGTCCACTTCTAGCTAAAATTCGCGCTAAAACTACCTTCAATGATCCAATAGTTCTTGCAGCCATTTTAATCTTTTATTAATAACAGATATTCAGTCAACCCGTCTATTTGCCAAAGTTTGTTTTCAATGGATTATTACAAGATAAATCAAACAGATTTTGTGACTTTGAATTTAGTTGTCAAATCAAGTTATAAACTGGGATAAATGTTTTCAAGAATAGATTTCATGCATCCAGAACATCAGTTCCATTGAAGAACAGAAACATCCGTTGGATTCAGACATCCATTCAGATCCACTGAATCAGAATGGATGGAGAAAACCAATTCCATTGAAGATCAGAAACTTTTGCAACAAGGGGAAACCTTATCTCCTTCATCGTCTTTTATTTTTCTTTTCTACAGTTTTTTTTTAATTCAAAAGCTAGAATCTTTTCCAATGACTTCAAAATGTGCATACTGTGTCATTGCAGAGAGATTTCAGAGCATTCAGCATCTCAAAAATATCACATTAATATTTTTGCCAAGACAATCTTCATTCACAAAATGTTTGGTATATTTTCTTTCCTCCTGTTTAGAAAAGCATAAATTTCTGTCGCAGTCTCAAGGTACCGGCTGTTACATTACCACGAGAAAGCCAACGCGAAGTGCAGTAGTACAGGGGAAAAAATGTATTCGAGTTCCATATCCTCATTTTTTTGGGGGAAGAAGAAAGAAATCTTGCCCTTAACTCACCAAGTTACCGTATTTATTGTATGGTTCAATAAATTACCCAAATATTATGGCCTCAGTGCTTCCTTGGGAATAAAAAAATGTATTCGGGTTCCATATCCTCACTCTTTTGGAGGAAGAAGAAAGAAATCTTGCCCTTAACTCACCAAGTTACCGTATTCACTGTATGGTTCAATGGATTACTCAAATATTATGGCCCCGGTGCTTCCTTGGGAATAAAGCAATAGCTCCATAGTGCTTTACGGATTCCGTTTCGACTAAAAGCTTGCAATCTCCCATAACAATCGGACGCAGAACGAGTTCCACCGGTACAAATACCGACGCACACGATCTATAACAAACTGTTTTCGGAAATGAAAATATAAAGAATCCCGAGTCAGTCTTAAGCCTTATCACCAGTAGTGATACTCTTACAAAAGGAAAGTCTCCTATATGTAGCATTTGTGATCCGTATAATGGTACGTAGAAATTATCTTCATGGTCAGCTTCGTTCTAGCATGTTCTGTTCATTCCTTCCCTTCTGAGAAGTTATATCATTATTGTATTATTCTGATCATCAGATGTGTTCCTATTGTTAAGAAATGATCGAAATAACTGTAGCTTGTACATTCAAACTTTCGAGACCAAAAACTGGCAAAATAAAAATGAGACAATTCTAATGTACCTAAAACAATCTGCCTAGAGTTCAGAAGAAGAATACGTTGCCCCTTCTTGGCCTCTGAACATGTTCTGTTCTTCCAAACGAATCTGCGTGCTGAGGTTTTGTGTTTGGGAAGAACACGCACACAGAGAAGAAACAACATATATAGCATCTCTCATTTAATGCAAATGATTGTAATGGTTTTTGCCAATGAATGCGAAGCAAACAGACACGATTTAACGTGGACGTGAAATTCTCATTGGCAAAAGTGAATTAAGTCTCTGATCTTATTTGGAAAACACAAAAAAGAGAAAGGCTACCTCCTAAGGCTTAAATAAGAAAAGAAAGCATATACCACTACTTCTTAATTCGCATTAGAAACATCGAAAGCTAATATATAACATTTTTTCGTAGGCTGCAGTTTACTCTTTACTAATCTCTGTCAGATGTATTTACAAAAAATAGTACTCTTGATCAGTATATTTTCAAAATGATCATCTTGTCCCTTCTCAGAAATGAATATGCTCTGAAATACTATAAAATAAAGAATGACAAAATTTTCAGAATAAAAAGTATTGAAATTTGTTCATCAATATTTTTTGGAAAAGGGCAGCAAAAATGTAAAAATGTTCTTTTTTCTTTGTAATTACAGAACTATTACTTTATAACATAAATAAAATGTATCACTCCTTTTTCCAAAAGATTTTAAATCACTGCAGTTTAAAACCTTGTTCCTGTAAATTTTAATAATGTGCTAGATAATTTTCTAAGCAATGGATTAATCTTTTAAATTATGCAGCGGAGAAATCTTCCACTGAGTACTTCTCATTTTTAAATTGAGAGATTAAATAGGTTATTATTAAAATATATTCCTTTCCTTTACCTGCATGGAAGATTAAGAAAATATAATGCACAATTTTGATTCTATGTTATATATGATTTGCGCAGACATTTTAGCTTCTTTTTAAAAATTTAAAATACATAGTGCTTACAAATAACTGGAATAATGCGGTAAATTACTATTCGAGAAGCAGACAAGACATTAAAAACATTTTCAATATTTATGCATACATATGTATGTACAGTCATAGATATATAAGGTATTTTCCCATGGCATCACCTTATAAACATTGAACTGAGAGACACGTGGGTTTCAATAAATGCCCAAAATAGTAACTGAGTTTTTATCACTTTGTGTCTAGCGCTGGAGAGCTTCTGTGTTTCTGGTTTTTAATTTCTCAACCTTGTATTGCAAAGACATAACATGAACTTTTATGGAACTCTAAAAGAAAGAATTGTGTGGTTTTAAACTACTTTTATCCCGGATATTATTTCCATAAACAGTGGGGCAAGGAATACTTAGCGGCTATGTGGTTATTTTAGCTAGCATAATTTAACCAAAAATATCTTGCATGTTTTCTTTGCACTCGGTAAGGCTATGACTTGGATGACAGTTCTGTTTTCTTGTACATTAAATTCTTGAAACAGCCTATGTTATTCTTTAGTGTGAGAACTATGCATGAATTTATTTCTATGAAAAAAGCCAATTTGTCTAAACCAAAAGGAAATTTTCTTTGAATCCAACGAATAATTTCAAATTAAGCCTGAATTTCTGTTCATTACCAAAATAACACTTTTCTACAAAGCTTAACTGTACATTTTTTTATCAAGGTGTTTCTAAAAAAGTCTCCAGATTAAAATTTCTAAGCAAAATGAAATTAAATGTAACTGTTTTTTTTAATTTTGCATAATTTTTTAATAATAGATTGCTACAGATAAAACCTAACTTTCTTTTCTCCGTAGTTTAGAACTTTAGAGAATCTTACTAATTTGAAAACTATTACACTCAGAGGGATTGTAACAAACGTGTCTGTTGAAATCAATTCTGAAATGTTCATATATCAATTTAGTCCATTTTATAATAATTTTGTTTGCATGATAGGAAACAGTAGGGTAAAAATGTATTGTTACCTCTTACTATATTAGAATTACCTCAAATCATCGTTGTCTTTTTCAACATACGAGAAAGAGACTAGAACCGGCTTTAACTAATATGTAATAAGAAGAACATAAAACTAATGATCGGTAGATTTTTTAATGAAGTACAACACGAGATAATAAGGGAAAACCCCTCGCCATTTAAGGTTTATCTTATAGTCCTGCTTCCATTAAAATAAGGTGAAATTTTACAATTTTCTTCACACTACACTGCACAAGACCAGCAAGACTAGCCCTAAAATAGGCTTTACTTCACAAATAACACAAATTAAGAACAAATACCTGTAGCAAATCCTACACGAAAAACATGTTTCCCTTAGCTGATGACCGTTTATATGCTCTTCCGTTTTCAGTAATCGTTGTTATTATTATGAGAACTACCATTCAGTTTTATGTAAATCTAACTATATTTTCATATCAATGCAGTTTTATTTTACTTTTATTTATTTACTTATTTATTTATTTATTGTATAGTCAAACACAAAACAGGTTTGAAAACTTAACTAAGTCAACCGAAACATAGTAAATAGCTCATAAATAGTTAAGAGGTCCTTAAGATAAGATGTGAATGGCTATAATGAAGATAATGATGATAACTTGCTGCATAAAGAAATGCAAAAGTAAGAACGAAATGTTTTCTTTCTTAATGCAAACGATAAAGTTAGTATAAATAGAGAATAACAAATACTACCTTAATAAATATTCCATGAAAGGATAAATAATCTTATCTTGAAGAATCATTACAGGTAATTAAAATTCGGACTCTTTAATGGTTGAACCTGCACTTCACAGAACAGATAGTCAATCATTTCTTAGCACATTCCATAAATTAGCAGTAACTTTTTTACAGCATTAATGTTTTCATCTCAAAGGGAAACTGAATTAAGTTATAAGGTATTTCCTTCTCCCTTTCCAGCATGCCTTCGTGTGTAAAAGCACTAGGCGTCTTGTAACACACTAGGGGCGTACTCGAGAGGTCTAAGTTCGAGCTTTCAGGCGAGGGCATTCCCTGTTTTTCCCGTCTCCAGCTTCAAAAATCCTAATAACTCTACTGAATTCAGGAAAACAAAACTGTAGAAGGATGCCGACTCAAGACTTTAATTGAAGAAATTTTTAATTTTCTATTAATGAGAGTAATATTTACTCTATTAGATGACTAGGATTTTCAGGCTTGTGTAAAACCTTATAATCTTTTACCCAAGATTAATTAAAAATATTATGAAAGTTAAAAAATTATGTTAAGATAATATATTGTTATACAATATAGTATTTATTTTGATATTTAACCTGTAACTGAATCCAAAGAGCGGATATATCTTAAAATGCAAAATTGTTTCGGTTAAAAAAAAAATCTGAAAGGCTTCAGATTTAAAATTACGTCCAAAGGGGCGTTTTTTAACGTTTTATGTGCTACCTTTATTTATTAAATATCACGTTCTTCGCACTTAAACCATAAAATTCAGTTCAACAGCAATATCGCAAAATAATTTTAAAATGAGTATATCTTTAGAATTTCCGATACACAGTTCCGCGCGCTTTATATAAAAAGGTTTTCTCCCCCCCCCCGTAGAGTGTTACCATTGCTCGCTTTCAAATCGCTTTAGTTGTTCATCAAAAATTCCTTAAAGATTTACAAAATATGAAATAGATAATAAAACAAATTCCAAACTTGGACTTCCAGATGCGCATTTTCGGTGGAAACGTACGTTATTCAAAATTGGATGGCTTTAGATACTGTTGTTTTATCACATTTGAAGAAATATATATACATTTATGCAGATTCTTTATTATTTAATTTCTTTAAATACACTCACGTTTGTGAAAATTGCAACACCATGGAGGACTTACGCGAGTGAGCTGAAATTTTCAGGAAATGCAAAGTAGCGCATGATATGCAAATGATTAGAATTGCAAATCCGTAGCGCATGCGTATGCTGAGCAGCGCCCTCTGAACGGCTGATGGATCCGAATAAATAGACGGCTGTAGCGAGGCGTGTATGGTTATCGGTGGTTATCTGCTAGTGGTAAACGTTAACTCAATCTGTACTTATGCCTCGTCGACGAAAGAGAGCGAGATTTGAACAACTTACAGAGTTTGAACGAGGGAGAATCATCGGCCTTCGTGAAGCTGGATTGTCGTATCGTGCAGTAGCCTCTCGTGTGCAGCGTAACAGCAGCACAGTGATGCGCGTTTGGAAGCAGTGGACGGACGAGTGTCGGACAACTCGGAAATCCGGGAGTGGACCCCGAAATGTGACGTCAGCTCGCGATGATAGACACCTGGTCCGCATGGCGCGGACGGACCGTACAGCTTCCTCTAGACAATTGGCAGCACTGTGGTCAATAGCTACAGGTGTTTCATTGTGTGCTTCATCAATTCGTAGACGTCTGCTGCAGTGTGGACTGCGCGCACGGACTCCTTTATACAGGATCCCCCTAACGCACGACCATCGCCGCCTGCGGCTACAATGGGCCAATCAGCATAGAGACTGGCGTGCTGATTGGCAGCATGTCGTGTTTTCTGACGAATCCCGCTTTAATTTGTGGTACCATGATGGCCGCATTCGTGTCAGACGCTATGCCGGTGAACGCCACCTTCCGGAGTGCATTATCGAACGCCACAGTGGACGAACACCCGGAGTTATGGTCTGGGGCGCCATAGCATATCATAGACGATCTCAATTGCTACGAATTGTGGGCAATCTGAACAGCAACCGGTATATCCGTGAAGTTCTACAGCCCGAAGCTGTTCCCTTCCTTCAAAGCTTGCCAGGCGCTGTATTTCAACAGGACAATGCCCGCCCTCATACTGCTCGGATTGTTAAATCCTTCTTTGCAGCGCAGCAGGTACAGCTTCTTCCTTGGCCTGCGTGTTCCCCGGATATGTCGCCAATTGAACATGTGTGGGATGTCATTGGTCGGCGTCTTGCTCGTGATCCTCGTCCTGTTGCGTCTGCAGACGAACTTTGGGTACGCGTACAAACGATATGGAATGCTCTTCCTCAGTCAGACATTCAAACTTTGTTTGACTCCATGCCACGTCGTGTAGCAGCACTTATTGCGGCGCGTGGTGGCCACACAAAATACTGATTCTGATCTCTTGTTCTTGTTTGTTTGCTTTGAACATTTAATCATTTATTTGTACCACTACCACTCAACTGTGTATTAAATTGCATTCAATTATGACGATTCCTTCTTGGTGTTGCAATTTTCACAAACGTGAGTGTATAATACAGCGTTACAAGATTTGGTGGCAACAGTTTGAAAAGTGATTCAGACTTTTAAGGTTTCCGAGGGAAAATCGCAAGGCGAAAACAATAGTCCTTCAGGGACAAAGATCGTTTGGACAAAAAAAAAGTTCAATTTTATAAGGAATCAAACTTAATTTGTTTAATGCTAATAAATTAAACAATCGCCTCTCAAAGAGAAAGCTGCAGCTTTCCAAAAGATTGTAACTAAATGCTTAATATATATATATATATATATATATACATCCCTTTCTAAAGAAGTACATCACTATACGAAGTTAAATGACGTATTTGTTGTAACAAAATCTTACAAATATTTTACTTCTCAGTTGATGTTATCTAAAGAAAAGTCTCTAATCAGCTTTCATGATTCGTTAAGCAGTTGAAGGAAAGGCGATAGTGGATTTAGACCGTTAATTAGTACTTAATTATGTAAGACATAAGGCCTTTCACCCCCTCTTTTTCTTTTAAGTTGTTCATAACAACAAAATGTTTGTTTTTTCACGCAGATAGAAAAGTTTTTGCTCCGAAGTTTTTCTGACAGTAGCTGAGTTATAAGTTTATGAGATTTCTAAGATTAATTTATTTAAGAAATTTTTCTACACCTACTGATGTAGGAGCTACAATAAATTGGATTGTAGACAGAGATTTCATCAAGAAATTTTTCACAAATTTCTTTTCTACTGTGAATTTATGTTAATTTGTAAAATATATATCCAGTGATATTGAAAATTATCTTAACTTTTTCTGTTCTCAATAGCTCCATAATTAATATTTTGAACAAAATAGAGGCGTCATCAAAGAATGCTTGATAATGTTTGTTGTAAAGCAATGTTTTAAGTTTATTATTTTATGTATTACTTATTTACTTAGTTTATTATTTTATATACTTAAAGTTTTCGGTTATTAACATATGCCAAGTTGAAATGAATTCTTATGCTATTACAAGGTACTGGAAAATTTGTTAGAGAGAGAGAGAAAGAGAGAGAGACTATTGCATAAAGAATATGTTATAAATGAAATTCTCGTTCATTCCATACTGTGAATTCACATTTTCAGTGGCGAAGAATTATCACGAAAGTTATAATTTATAATACGTAAAATTTTGAATCCTGTTTACGTTTAATGTACAGCAGAATCTGAATACAAAGAGTTTTCCTTCAGAATACAGATTTTTAAGTTCCGAAATTGAACTTTAAGCCTCTAGAGAGGATTTTTGGCTCGCCCCATAATTAGAGTGCCCCATTCCGCACAGACACTGTACATTTACAAACATCCATGCCTTCTCCGAGATTCGAACCCGGGCCCTTCGGTAAGGCAGTCAGCGACGCTAACCACTACCTTAGTTACTTAATTATGTCCTATTGAAATCAGCACGTATAGTTTTCAAGATGCTATTGCCAACCGGATGATTATATAAATATTTCATTGCAATCCAAAATTATGTTTAACGGAGGAGAGGCCTAAAGACACTGTAAAAACATTCTTCACTGATCTCTTTCTAAAGCTGTAAGAATCGTAACATTTATTTTAATTAACACATTACTACTTAAGATTTAATCTCCTCTATACTACTGCGTTGGAACATGTAAATGAGGAGAGTTTTAAACGTGATTAACAATCTAATTTCAGAGAACGATGACTCGTAGCTTCAGCCAGCCATAAAGAGCATTTGCGATCGATGTGAACGATATTCCTACCTGACGATGGGTTCCTTCTTTGCTTTGCAATAATTCTTGAAATTAACTGAACCGCAAGCTAAGATAAAACTTAACCAAGTGAACTGTAAATAACTGAATTTTGTATTTTTTATTACAGGGAGAAGCAGAAGTCAAGTTGTGTTCTTTAATTTTGTTCTTCCTTCGAGTTGAAGGCCTATTCAATTTTTAATTGATTTTATTTCTCTTGTATTCATTGAGTGTTCTGATATTATTACTAGTTAAGTTCCGGAGGAAAATTTTACTGGAGGACTGGATTTAGAATTCACTATATCTCATCTTGTGATATTATGCGCAGTCGTAATACTTCATGCAATTGCTTTCATAATCGCCGAATACAACATCGATATTTGGAACATAATATTGACGTCATAAAATTAGAGAATTCACAAGGTAGAATATAGAACTTCAGTAATTTCACATTTGATAGCAAGAGGGCAGACTGTTAACATTTAAGAAAAGACTCAAATATACTACTATTTCGTCGATATTTATGGAGCCTTGTTTCGTTATATATACGAACTCCCCCGCCTAATGATGCATCATTCTGAAGCATTATGCCACTTTACCTTAAATTTACCTTATACCAAAGATATGCGTGTCTCATCTTATCATCACCAGGGGCACAAGCTGACAACAGGACATCTCAGCTCGCAAAACGCTTGCCATCTAATAACAATCATCACTTGGCGTTAACAACGTTGAATGACCACAAAGTTGTAGAGAAAAAAAAGCGTGTTCTACCCGCGAAGTTCGTACACAATGGGCGAGTGAAGGTGCATCTGTATGCATTTCCGATGGTCAGGCTTGACCGGCCCCTCTGATGGCTTGTAAAGGGGAAGACTCATTTGCACAGAATGGGACCCTTTCGCGGGATAGAGTTAATACTACTTTTGCGTGAAATAGCGGGCTGTGTTTAAGGAGGTGTCCTATCTTCTTTCGCATGTCGACCTCTCCCATCCTGACACATATGCTAAATACTTTTACTTCACTTGTCCCGTTCAGCTAAGAACATTACAGGTTTAAACTAAAATAATTTTGATACCTTAACATATAATAATAATAATAATTTGCGGCTGTATGCTTAACATCCCGTAGCTAATAACCCAAAGACGTGCAGTACAAAAATATCCTTTGACTAAATGATTGACTGACCCTTTGACCGGATGATTTAGTTAAAGAAGCCCAACAAGTCCTTTTGTTGGGTATGAGTATGTAGGTAATATTTAAGCATTACTAGTAAGGTACAATATAATAATATTATAAGCTTTATAGATGTAATTAAGACAGCTTTGTACAAAGAATTCCGGAATTCTGCTTCGTTATCATGACAAATTTCATAATTTTTCTAACTCCTGTTATGCAGACCACCTACTCATATTTTATAGTAAATATTGTTACGGATTTTGTATTTCTTGTTACTATTTTTCGTAGAACTGTAATTAAATTGTTTTTTACTTCCCGTGCAATGCTGCGTGCGACAGGTTTTAAGGGGAAAGGGGATATTCGGAGATATTCTTCCTCGGCTCAGGCTCAACTCGAGGTTTCGCTATTACGGGCTCCAGCGTGTAATCGCAATCCCGGGATAGCATTATTACCGATTTTCGAATCCATGAGATTTCAAGCCAGATGTGTGAAGCATAAGATGTACAGTCTTGTATATCCAGCGCAAAAATGGCATATAATTCACTTGGGATAACACGGTCAGAGTCCGAAGAGATCAGCCTGGAGCTGTTGTTGCCTTGAAGGTGAAGATAAGAGCGCAATACATGACATAAACAAAGAAATGCCAATAAGCCAAAACTAAGTCAATTAAAATTTAAGAAAAACAAAAGTAGGGATGTGGTAGGAATATTAAGACACTAAAAGAAATAAGTAGGTGGTGAGTAACTTAGGTGAGGTGACGTAGCACCACTAAGGGTCTTCTTCTATTAGCATTGTTTTCATAATCATATGAAAGCATTGGAATTGTACTATTACATACATCTGGTATCTTGCTGTAAAAACTTTCAGCCAATTTGGCAATGAGAATTTTGATTTCTGGTATGTTGAGCTCACGGTGAATTGCCGTATTACGGATGTACCAGCGGCAATTCGCCGCTTGCCTAAGAATAATGTTTTGCAGTACCTGTAGCTTTTGGATATTTGTGTGGCACGCATAATCCCAGACAGGACAGGCGTATGTAAGTATGGGCCGCAAAAGGGTTGTATAAATGTTACTTGCCCCGGGTGAGGATCGAACTCACGACCTTCAGATTTCTCTTAGGGATTATGAGACTGACGCGCTGCCTACTGCGTTACCGAGGCTTGATGTTCTTCCTCGGAGATATTGTACAATATCTGTAACCTATTTATTATTCCACGGCCTGTCTTCAACTGTCACTTCCATTTGCTCTTTTACAGATTTTATTAACTTTTTCGCAGTCCACGAATGTGGGTGTGGGTTCGAATCCCACTTCTGACACCAAAAGTTGCGTTCTAACGGGTTCGTAATGTATTGAATGCACGAGTCGTTAAAAAGTTAATAAAATTTATTCTTATTCAAGAAATAAAACAAAATGCTGAAATTTCCTCGGAGATATTCGCACAATATCGGAATATCTCACAGTAGTTATATTTTAAACTACTAAAATATAAATAGAACTCAATTCAAAATACAGAGAAAGCTAATCCGATCTCACGGCGAATTCGCTACAATCAATAATAGCACTAAGTAAACAACTACAGTTCACTTAAAACAACTGAACTGAGTTGTTTTAATCAGGCTTTTATAAGTTTTTTAATCAATCACGAGAACATTCGGGTATTTTCTCGATCTTTCTGAATAGCAAAACAGTACAATTACGAGATATCTATTTATTAAATGCTCCTGCTCCTGTAATTTTTAATTTTCGGCGTAGATTTCGCTTAAAACTTTTCGTGCTCAGCAATACTTGGGGAAATAAAACAATTTAATTACACTTCTACTAAAATAGCTAAATAAATACAAAATCCATAACAATGTAAGTAATATAACAATATAACTTTCTCAGTAGTTTCGTTTTCAACATATTTTGCATTCAGTGTAGAAAAAACACGCTCATTTCCTACATTTTAGCCATACAAAATGAAATGAAATGAAGAATGAAAACTGTAAAAACTGCCTTTTAAAATTTAAAAAAATATATATTATTAAGAGAAATAAACGTATTTCATTATGTTCCTATTATAATTAATATAACACTAAATTAAGTAATTCAATAATTTAATTACAAAAAAATCAACTTTCGTTGCTTTTTGATTTATTAATACTATTTATCATCAATGTGTTAAAATTAATATTTTTTATCACTGTATTGTAATAGATTGTAATCCTATAGAGTTATTACCAAAATCTGAAAAATTATAAAAACATTTGTAATAGTAGAGAGCATTTTTTCAAAAATTGAAAAAAACTTTCTCATGTGAAAGGAGAACATTAGTTTTTCTGCTCAGATTAATTCTTGAATATATCCTGTATGAAATATCTACTCCGTTTAGAAGTTTTTCGAAAAAATGTGGCTACAAAATTTATTTATTTAAATATTAATCCTAAACATGCTCTCCTAGTTACAAAATTTCTAAAACAAGACAGACAGTCTCATAAAAATACTTTCAGCTAGCACTGGGAGTGAATGGATGTGTGTGGAGGAGTCTGTAATTACGAAATCTGATTTTTCATATACGATCCATGTTCAAAAGGTGGGATGGAAGAAGCTCACTTTCCTTATATATTGATTTTAAACACACGTTTTCAGTTATAAAGTTTCTTAAAATAATATAATTGTATGAAAGCATGTTTCAGTATCAGCGATAAAAGTGTTTTTTTTTTTTTTTTTTTTTTTTTTTTTTT
>KK112929.1:350765-415583 GCA_000611955.2 Stegodyphus mimosarum | reverse complement strand
TACACTGTTGCTATTTTGAAGGAACTAGCCGGAGAAAAATAAGAATAAAAGAAGCCGCACAACTGATAACATCGCCGTCAATTGCAGCTTGTCCTCATCGGTGTTAACCAGTTAAATTCTCAGGCATCGTTAAGTTCCTTGTAGGCGGTCCTCCCACGTTGTCTGGTATATGTCATCTGTATTTTATAACAGATCTTTCACGAAACAGTAGTGAGTCTAATGTATCTCTCTGCTTTCTTTCTTCATCTTTTATTATTATTTAACAAGAGAAACCTGACTTATCTTTAACAATACATATAAGGAACGAATGTAACGGAAGAGTGAATTTTTATTAAAGGCAGGAAAAACTACGGGAAGAAAAAAAATTGGTGACATGAATCATTAAATTATAATGTTAGGCATATCGTTCCCAAATTCTTTCCTTAAGCATGTCAAATATTTAACAGCTGTAATTATTTAGCAGAAACTGTTAAAAGTAAGGAATTATAAGCTTGACGCCTAGTTGATAATACCTTATTGTCACTTTCTACATCTCTATGTATATTGTATTTAAGTTTCCAATCATACAGATTATGTGTCGCAAAATGGGCCTGACTTGTGTGAGCTAATGAAAAATTGACCCCCAAAGTTTAACTAAACTGTATCTTCAAGTCGATAGTCACTCTCCTCAGAAAACGTAGCACTCTGCCCGCATTTTGAGTAATTTTTGTACTATTGTAATAATATATGTGTGTGTGTGTTTAATTATTCTTGTTTACATACACATATACATATATAGTCCCCAGATAGTGCTAGCGCTGGCTTTCACCTTGCGTTTGGCTTCTCCTTTACAAGGTGACAGGTGCATAATGGAAATTGTTAATACTATGATTCTATTAAGCATAGAAGATCACAACGATGCATACTTCCAGTAGCTCCAAAAATATCCAAAATGAAAGCCACACCAAGCATCCAGTCACTAGGATTGTAAAATTATTTATCTTAAATTTTGTCCGCAAAAAATTCCTTGAAAGCGTTTGTACATACAGTTTGTTAGGCCGCAATCTACTAATACCAAGAATTTTACTGAGAACTGATATTGAGTATTTTAAATAGAAATAACATTCATTGCTATAGTCTATTAGTTTAAGACCAGGCGTTTAAGACAATTTTCTCTTACTGGTTTGCCACAGAACCATGATAGCGATTGCTGCGGATGATGATCCTCCAATTGGTTAAAAGCCCAAATTCCCTCTGTAAGCTGCTGACAGTTCTTAACGATCAAAATATGAGGAATGAGCTGATACGACATACAAGTGCCTATTTTTCAGTAACAGACTAATAATGCATTATTCATACATTTTATTTTCAAGTACCTATACAAAGCACTATAATGCCTTATTACCTTTCTAGGATATTTGCTTTGAAATGATTGGACCCGCTTTCGCTGGGATTGTGCTAAATTGGCCCGGCATTGCATAATTTAAGACTAATCTAATCATCCAGAGATACAATTGTCTTTTAATGCGTATGCTAGATTATTGGGAAATTTTTTTTGACATGACCCTTGGATTCTGATCGCCGAGGTGTTCTGGATTAAATCTGCAATGGAGCTGAGCAAACATCATTTCTGTCATCAATAAGATGCCCTAGGTCTTGGCATACAGCAAAGCGTTTCACTCTTCTTTTTGAGCATGGTGAATTCGTGAGCTTGATCTGATTTGATCTTGATTTGATTGATTCGAACCTGTTCCGATTAGAATCTGCCTGATCAGATCAGGAGAATAAACAGCAATAGCAGTATGAAGATAGAGTTATCAACCACATTATCTTAGTTGGCGCACAGCTACATCTCTTAAAGTTTGCCAATATTTTAAATCGGGGATTTCCCGTTTTGTCCTTTTCTCTTTTACTCCTAGGATCAAAATCGGGCGATTTCATCCACGTCTATACCCCCATCCTCCTCACCAGTCACCCCTACTGACAAAACTTTTCCGTTTCAGCCGCTGCCCTCCCCTCCTGTCCTCTTTATCAACATTTCTACTGAGGAAGACTGAATTTTGCCCGATGCTTCCTCTTTTCAAAAAGTCGTTGTTGAGTGGATCATTTGTACAAACAATGAGCATTAAGTTGTAAATGCCAGTTGTCTTTTGATGAATACACTACTTACTGTGAATTAATTTTGTAACAACGCATAGGCGTGAAATACAATTCTGTTTTCAGTCATGTGCAATAACTCTGGATTTGTCTCTTCGTATTTTCATTCATCTCTGTTTAAAACATGATCGTGAGTTTACCGAAACCTGAATTTATTGAAACCAAACTTAGGCACCCATCTGCAAAATTCGAAGGCAGATTATACACATTAAAAAATAATTTAAAAAATGACAATAAACGGTGGATTTGCTGAGACACTGACTGTAACGGAACTTTACTGACAAACTTAGAAAATGATGTATTGCAAGAAGGAAACTATGCCTGCATTCTTAACATAGCTAAATTCAAGATAGCAAAATATATGGAAAAGAGGGGGAAAAAAGAGTTCGCGAAGAATTTGCTCCATTTCAGCAAATTTATAACGATACTCTATTAGCAACACGAGATTTGGGACTGAATTTCGTCACAGAAATCCCTAAATATGAAACTGTAAATTTTTAGATGCACAAGATAACGGCAAAATGAATTAGGAGAAACTTCTGTAGTGGGAACTGAGATGATTTAATTTTGCTCCAAAAAAATGGAAAAGAAATTTCTTAATTACTGATGATGGTGCAAGAGTGTAGTGAAGAATTATTCTCTATATTTATTTTATTGTTATATGTAGGATTTATTATTATTATTAATATTACTGCGTGTGCATAAATGAAAGTACTTACATATTGTTCCGTGAACCATGAAAGTTAGCGGAGATCCCGCCAAAGTTGCACCAGTCATTCCTGTGGAATTCTAAAGAAACTGATTACTCTTTGTTTATTAAATAATTAGCATTCGACCGCCTTCATTTATACTTTCGTAAAAACGTTTCTTTTTATTTCTGCTATTTTGCTAAATTCGATTTTACGGAAGCACTGTTTAGAGCTCTATGAGAACAAACTTTCCGCAGGTAATTGTTTCAATCTATTATTGTTTTGTCGGTCATATTCAACTGGCCATAGCTTGTCCACTAACACACACTGTTTCTTATAGCAGGATCACAAAACTTTGAAAATAATCCACTGATTGTTGTTGTGTACAAAGCAGGTTCCAAACTTCAATTTCTTTCAAAATGCAGAGAAAAAAAGCAGTTAACTGCTAATTAATATCCTTGTTAATAAAAACAAAAGGTGACTTATTGAGAATCATTCGCGGTTACATTAGATGAAAGAGCAGGTGTTATGAGTGTGTGCTGTTGTTGTCTTCTCCATGTATTTCATGAAAGAACTGTTGCCAGAGCCTCAAAGAGGTTGAACTTCTATTTCCACTCTAGTTTTGATGGTCCGAGGATCTCCCACCACTTTCCCCTCCCACCAAACCACACGAGAGGACTTTCGGCTCGTCATATATTTAAAGTGTCTCCATGTGGCAGAGGTACTATACATTTACAAACATTTATGCCTTCTCCGGGATTCGAAGCATCGCAGTAGGCAACCCTAACCACTCTACCGTTTGGGTGGCGTGAGTGCTGTTACGTTACGCTTATTCATAATTGGAACAAAATAGTGTTGTTTAGTGAGTGTTTTACTATTGACGGGGTAATACGTAAGTAAGTAAACTAATTTTAATGGATTTTAATATGTGTAACATTTGAAGAATCAGATTCATTCTTGAAGATTATGAATTTATTCTACTATTTCTACTATTTTGTTAAGCAAACGTTCTAGAATGCTGAAAAAAAAAGCAAATTATGTAACAGTAACTAATAGAGGAAGTGAGTAAAAATATTGTTGAATAACAAATGAAGGTATTCCTGTGACTTCGCTCTTAATGCTATGAAATCTGCACAAATTACATTCTTGTCTTTAGGTAACTTAAGTACATGCAGTAAGAAACATTAAAATCTCTCATATATACACTACTGGCCACCGTAAGTGCAACACCCTGAAGGAAGCATGCAAATAACATGAAATTTACAACATGCATTAGCGAAGGTGAGATACGCAAATCATTAGAATTTCAGCGCAGACGCACATCACGCGCGCCTGTGGTGCCACTTCGAAGTGCTATTTAAGGCTTGGAGTTTTCGACGATTTCAAATTCGGCAACTGTGTTTTTCTTGTGGTTTTTTCAAAACAAGATCAAATATGCCTCGTAGTAAACAGCGACCATCGTTTGATCAAGTATCTGAGTTCGACAGAGGAAGGATAGTGGCCTACCGAGAGGGTGGATTATCTTTCAGGGAAATGGGTAGTCATGTTGGACGAAACCAAACATCTGTAATGCGGATATGTGACCGTTGGATGCAGGAGGGTACGACGGACCGACGTGTTCGATCGCATCCACCTCAGAGCACCACTTCACGTGATGACAGGAGCATTGACGGATCTCTCAGTCACGTCACGAACCATAGCACAGCACATTCAGTCCGTAACGCATCATCCAGTGTCTGCGCGTACCATTCGACGCCGTTTACAGCAGAGTGGTCTGTCCGCAAGACGTCCATTGCTTCGTTTATCCTTGACGCAGAACCACAGAAGTCTCCGCCGCCAATGGTGAGATGATAAAAGGATGTGGACGGCAGAATGGAATGAAATTGTCTTTACTGACGAGTCACGCTTCTGTCTGCAACACACGGATTCGAGTCTGGAGACACGGTGGAGAGAGGATGCTGAACAGCTGCGTTATGCACCGCCATACTGATCCTGCACCGGGTATTATGGTATGGGGCGGTATTGGATATCACTCTCGCACTCCTCTAGTACGCATTGCCGGTACTTTAAACAGCCAGCGCTACATCTCCGAGGTGTTGGAGCCAGTTGTCCTTCCTTACCTTCAGGGCTTGGCCACAGCCATATTTCAACAGGATAATGCGCGACCACACGTGGCACGCATTGTCCAAGTGTTCTTCGTCAATCGCCAGATTGAATTGATTCCCTGGCCGGCTCGCTCTCCGGATCTTTCCTCGATAGAAAACATGTGGTTCATGGTTATCCCAAGCTGCCACACCAGATCAACTTTGGCAACCTGTGGAAGCTGCTTGGTCTGCTGGACCCCAAGAACATATCCAAAGTCTCTTTGAATCAATGCCGAGGTCTGTGGCATCGGTGAACTCCAACAATGGCGGCTACTCTGGCTACTGATTCTGGAAGGAAGCACACTTCACAGAAGTCTATAAATTTAATCATTTGATACTTGGTCAGCATGTTATCTACTGTGTGTGTGTGTGCTGGAATGAAAAAGAAAAATGCGCCTGTTATATAAGTCTTTGGTAGATACTTTTCAAGGGCTTACGAAACAAGAAACATGAAACTTCAACGGTACCCTAGCCGACGGGATTAGAACCACAGATCTTCCAAATACAAACTAGTACCGAATGTACAAACTAGTTGCACCGCAACACGCATGGAGGGATGCAATAATTCCTTATATTTACACTTTAACTTCACTTAAAAATTGTTAAATATATGAAAAGGCTTAATGTCTCAGATTAGAAGCTCCAACGCCAATGGGCACATCGTTTATTTGCGTCTCAAATCACCCAAATGTTCACAAATGGAAGAAATGCCAACGATATAATTTACAGTTATTAATATGAAGCAAATAGAAGAGAATCTTGAAAAGTCAATTACTATTTAATAAAAAAATGAACTATAATTTAATAGAAAAATGTTTGTATCAGGCATTCCTTAATTTCTTTTCTTTTCTTTTTATTTTAAATCTGAAATTTTTATTTTTGCATTCTTGTAAGTCTTTCTTAACAGCTATTCTACGGGCGTAGGAAAGAGTATATAAAAGTCACAGGACATTGTTCCAGTAATAATTAATTTGTTCACTATAAAATGAACTGAAATGGAAACAAAAATATGAGAAATTACGCCATTCAAAGAAATTCGCCAGTGATCTCTAACTCTTGTGCACCTTGTGAACGACGTGTTTGGAATATTCACATGCTCACAGTTCTCTAGAAAGCCAAGGAACAACTCTCCTTTTCTGTGAACTCGACAATTAGAAAAATAACAAAAAACGGTCCGACAAGCATAAACAACTTCAACTCTTGTTCATTAAAGAACACGCAGGTAATGAAAAAAGAAAGAAAGAAAGAAAGAAAAAGAAACTACGTGGCATGTAACTTTGTGTTATTTATTTACTTTTTTAATAAATGTGTCCGTCCGGCGATGCATAACATTCGATTCCAAGAGGTGGCGCCCATTACGAATAGATGCCTGTATTTATAAACACCTTGACCCCCCTTTCCGGCAACCCTTTCTAGAACCTTTTTTTCTTAACGTAGAATTCGCCAAGACGATAGCCGAAGGCGGGAAAAATCGCCGATAACAAAAACGAAAAGGATCAATTAAAGAAGTCCTAAGTCGAGAAGAAAAAAAGAAAATGGGAAACAAAAAATAAAATAGAGGTGTTTTTTCATATAATTATCTTCCCCTTGATGCTTTTTTTAATACTTTATTCTTTATGTTTGATTGTTCTGTTGTTAGTTTAACAGCGAGTTGAATTATCTTTATTTTTCTTTTTAATAACTCTATTCATTTATTAGTGCAGCTGATTGAGAGTAGTTCGGTTGTGATGAAAAGGAAAGTAATGACCCAAACTTGTTAAAGAATTTAATGCAGATAGTTTTATAAAGTAATAACGTTTCTATTTGTGAGAAAAATAATCTTGTGCAACATAAATTGAACGTTCTTATTACAACTGTTTTTAACTTCAGATCTTATAAGAACACGACAGATTTAAAAGGCACCAGATATCAATCAAGCTCTGGCCGCCCAGTCCGAAGAATTTTGTCTGATTTATCACCACTCCTACGTTTATTATCTACACTATTAAAATCTGTGCATTTCTGTCTGTTTGTATCCGGCATTCTCTGTTCCGGAACGGCGGTGAGTTCAATTTCGAAAGAGGTACCCTCCGATTCCAAAAATTTGTGCGAAGCCATTTCGATTATTCTCATCTTCGTACGACTTTAATTAGCGGAGATATTAATTATAAAGTCTAATTTTCACTAATTATAAAACTAATTTTCACTCTCATTTTTCCGAGTGGCAACAGTCTCGTACGCTGGAGAGAAAAATCTGCTTTATTTCGACAAGTGTTGCCACAGCTCGCGTTCAAATCGTAGTTAATAAAAATGTCAAAGTTTTATACAAAATATGAAATAAAAATAGTATTGCAAAACATTAAATATGTTATCCTGGATTCCAAAACTTCGTGGGAAGCCATTTCAACTGTTTACACTATCGTACGACTTAAACCAGCCTAAATATTAATTAAAAATTTTGAAAACGTTAATTTTTGCACTCATTTTTCCGAGTGGCAACAGTCTCGTTCGTTGGAGATAAAAATACTTTATTGCAAAAGTTTTGCTACTGTTCGCTTTCCAATCGTAGGGTTTGTTAATCAAAATTTTTAAGTTTTAGAAAGTATGAAATAAAAAAATTAATATTTGAAAGGTTTCAGGAATGTTTTGTAATATAATATATAGTTGCTAGTTAAATTTAAACGTAGTTTTCTCTACTTGATGATAGCACAACACCCCTCTAATATATTTCGTAAGCGTTCTAACTACAGCTCGGGAGGGGGTGAACTTCTAGAAAAGTTACGAATAAGAAAAAGTTTCGGGCCAGGCAAAAGAAAAAGTTTCTGGTGGGTTAAATACATAACTTAAACAAGCAGAAGTAACAGATATAGTACAGTTTCTCCTTCCAAAATTTAAAAGACAGAAAGGGCAATTTAGTAGATCGTGCATTAGGCCGATTCGTCGAGCATCCGAAGCGAAGAATGCAAGGACTGAGATCAAAGAAAGAGATAGTCTTTGGTTGTATTCGTCAGGTTTACTATCATTTACATTTTCTCTGGCTGTCAGCCTCAATTCGAGATTTGTCTCTTGTGGCTGATGTATGATGCATGGCTTCAAGTTAGACAAATATATGTAACTGCTTTAGAATAGGACATCCCCTATACTATGTTAGTAATCAAAGTGTATATAGTTTTCTGTAGTATATATATATATAGTATATGTAGTTCTCTGTAGGTAATCAAAATAACCTGCAAAACTGTTCTACGCCTGCCTACTGCTTCATGATTAAAATCGTATTATTCTTCAGGTAATGTGTAGAACAAAAGGTGAAGGTTATTTTAACTTTTGACTTTTTTTCGTAAAAGAGAAAATGTTCTTCGAATTCCTTTTGTAAATCGAAAACTAAAGCAGGTCTTTCGTAAATACGAAATAACGTAAACTTAACTTAATAAAAAAGGTGGTAATTGTGTTACATTTATCTAAGAAAATAATTTACGAAACGCGTAATAATTAAGTGTGTAGTATTTTCTATATATACGCATCTGTAAATACGTGTACAGTTTAGCATAACTTTTCTTTGAGATGTAACTAAAAAAAAAAAAAAAACTATCAGCGAATGGAAGAATTAGGCAAATGCTTTGATTTGCCAGATTGAAAGCAGTTTAGCGAGATCAACTGATAATAACTTGTTCTCATTCAGGCTACTTCGAACTTCTATCAGCTGAGCTACAACAGGAACTAGAAAATTTATTTTGATGAATAAAGTTTATTACTTTATTTTTTCAAGATAGTAGAATTAAGATTCGGCAGTTGGGTGATTTGAAATATCCGCGAGTTACCTATATATCGCCCTCCCTTCATAATAAACTACTTTATTTAAAACTGGACTATTTTAAAAACCATTTTTCTTTCATGGATTTTTTAATTCTGTGTACTTATACAAAAAAATCACTCAATAATTTAACGTAATGAATTAAATGCAATAGTATGCATGTTTTGCTTATCTTCAAAAGATAAGTAGTCTATTAAAAATCATAAAATGTCTGAGTTTCTCCCTTTCCGCTTTTTTGTCTAATGTAAATAATAATTTGGAACAAAAAGTAATTGTGAAAATGGTATTCAAGAAAAGTGTTTAAGCTTGATGATTTATTACTTCATTTTTAATAAAAGTATTCTAAGCTATCAAACTTTAACCAAGTTTTTAAAAAATAATATAAAAAAGCATTTAATTTCTCAAACTGCAACAGAAGATCACCAAATAATTGAAGTAATGAAAACAAGTACTTGAATTAGGGTAACTTTTTTATTTGTTATCTTATAATATATACATACACATGTGTGTTAATATGAAATATTTGATCATCTTGAGGAGTTTTGAATTAATGTGTCAAGTTATTTAAAATAAAGTTTTTTAAATAAATGCTAGAAATAATTTCAGCTTCGGAATTGAGGCTATTTCATCTTCCTTTACTTCGTGGTTTAAAATATATTAGTCAGATAAATGCATAAAAAAAAATAAACACATTACGTTTCAATTAGCTTAAATTTATGAAATTTATACAGAATCAGGAGGTCATACTTTGTTGTACGTTCTTAAAACAGTTTAAATTGCGTTAAAATTTTTATGAAAATTTCCTAAAACTAAATTGCCTGGTCATTTTCTGGAATACTTTTATCTCGCACTTCGAATATAGCAGCAGCTTAAACAATCTTAGAGTAAAGAAAAAAAGAACATCGATTGTCTAAAATAATAATAGCTAAGTTATTCAAATACTTTCCAAATGATTGTAATGCTTTCAATACATTTGCGTTTGATAAGAAAATCAAATTTATCTTGACGAATAAAAATTGATAAAATAAGGTAACGGATTGGAAAAAGAAGAACATGAATCCCCAGTTAAAAGAAATACCTAATATATTATTTTAATTTAATTTCTAGTATTAATTATTGAAAATGATAAAATGTTACAAGATCTGGAGTAATTAAAAAAATCAAACAAATTTTCACCCAGAAGAGTTTATTATTTTAATCTAAATTACAAACTTTTAATGCCAGTTAACGATGTTTGTTAAAGCAATTACTTAGTTGTTAGTTTTCTAACACTCTTTAGTAATAATATTTACGGACATTCACTACAACCATAAATTAGTATTAGATTTACTTACTTTTGAAAAACCGATGTTCTTTTCATTGAAATACAGCCATAAATTGTAACTGCTTCCTTTTTATAGGCAACAATTAGTTGCCCATAAAATATAACAGAATGAAGCAGGCTTATTATTTTAATTTTGAAGATTTTTTTTTATTGTTGCTTAGCGTGATTACTTCTAGAACTTTCATACTAGATTTAATATCTTTCCTAAATATTTTAGCTCTCTAGTGCGTTTGACATCAAATATAGCGCATTTTTCTTCTAAGAATAAATAAAATAAAAATAAAAATAAAATAAAATGAGGAATTAATATCTCACGAATTTACACCTCCCTTTGAAAGCAGCAGATGATGGTATTTAGCAAATCAAATCCGTTTTAACTTTTCCCTTACACTACAAAATCTTTAACTAAAATGTATTTTCTCTTATTAACATTCCCTCTACCTTGTACTAAATTTGAGTTTATATTACTGCGTTTGGCTGAATGTTTATAAACTAAAAATATGATGTGGGCACCACGTGACTTCATTGTATGGCCTATTAAATTATACGCATTTTTTCTTGCACTTAATTTGAACTTATTTCCTTGAAATTCATTAGAGATATATTTCTTAGCAGCAAGGCAAAAAGTACATGAAAAAAGAAAACAGTTTCATTAAAAATTATAAAATACAGAAAAAGATAAAACACCAAATAAAGTTTAAAAAACAATTTTTGCAATTAAATGAGAATTCTCATGCAGCTCATACTGATAAAAGCAATTGGACCAAAGGGCGAAAAGACAAAATTTTCATTGCTCAAATCTGAAAACAAACTTACGGCCCAACTGGGCAGAAAGACATTTAAGGTGGTGCACTAAATGACTAAATTCATTACTCTACTAAGAGCTTCAAATATAACCAAATGGTGGTCTCATTAGGCCTAGCGCCACGTAAACTTGTTGATAATTGGCAACAGACTCGAATGAAAAATGAAACAACCCATTAAACTGCATCAATGCAAAATATGTTAATGTAATTAAAAATATGTTATTGTCTTACAGATGATTACACCAAGGGAATCTTTATATTTTTCTTCTTATTTTATCAGGCATATGTTAAATTAGTATTTTTAGTTTGAGTTTTTCTTTCAGACATATACAGTACTAATATCGCAAATTGCCGTAAAGAGAGTAAAAATAAAAGCAAATATAGTAATTTTTTTCCCTATCTCGTCTGCCATTGTCCTATATAAGTTATTATGAAATATTTTTGCTAGGTGGTTATCCTGTTATTACTGAATAAAGAAAATTATAATATATATTTAGACGATTTATCATAAAAATTTTTCAAATGAAAGATTTTTCTTTGAAAGATTTATCAAATTTAATTTAAATGTGTTTTTGTGGATTTTCATTGCAATTTTATTGTTTTGGATTACAAAATGCTAGTGAACAAAACCTTGATGTAAATTTTAGTATATGTATATATATACATATAAGATAATAAAATATGTGAATCAAAATTATAATTTAAACTAAGCCCTAATTCCCTTTAATTCTCTCTCTCTCTCTCTCTGTTTTAAAAATCATAATATCTTCTATGGATTGCGTAATTTCTAGATCATTCTATTTTGCATGGCCTGCGCAGCGCTGATGACGTAATAATTGTGAACTGAAACTTTTAACTCAAACCAAAACTTTTCTCTTCTTGTGCTTCCATATTGGCTATCTAGGCACTTCAGCTTCTTTCTGTGCGCTGCTTTGTCGCTATTTCGTTGTGCGCGCTTTCTATCGCAATACTTTCCAAAATGTTCTTGAATAGACACGACTAGAGTGGGAATTAAAACCGCCTCGACTGCAAGTTTCTGTTCTTATAGCATCGACGCTGCCCCGTCTTTTCCTTGCATTAATTATTATTACATATATATATATTCATGCAAAACTTCTTCTGTATTTTGATTTCCTGTCGTCAATCAGTCTATAGTTCAAGAGGCTATAAAAAATGAGTATGGACTTCGTTGAAGATTAAGCAGAGCTGTGTAATATATAAAATAAATGCATTCTTTCTAAGAGGAAACATAAGTAAAATTACGTTATCCCTCATTTAATTATTTCTGACAGAAACTACCACATAATAAAAAAAATTAAATCATATGCTTTACACCAATTTTGTAAAATTAAAAGCAATTTTTGTATATTTTGTAGATGGTGTTTTTTTTTAAATATGCCTTTGCATAAGCATTATTTCACCCCTTAAGATTCATTTTATTTTGGAGATTAAAAAAAGTCCGGATTTTTTTTTTCTTGTCTTTAAAATGAAGATAATTAACAGAGTTAAAATTTGAACCATTCTTGTTTCGAAGCGAAAATTTCACACTTTCTTACTTTAGCAGTCTTGAGAATTTTATGAAGGCTTTTACAGATACCCAGTGCTATAAGGAATATAATAATCTAACCTTACAACGTTTATTATTAATAACGAATTACCTGGATATCCCATAGCACCGGGGGGTAACCTTTCCAGAGGTCCGCAGTTGGAGACGGCGGCCATTGGGCTGACGGTGTAGCGGCCCGTGTTGTAGTAGGGCACACCGGGGGAGTGGTTGGCCGTGTAGGTGGCGCAGGTTGCCGGCGGAGGATACTGATGAAGGGGCACTTCGGGGCCTCGATACGCCGCGAGGAAGCTGCCCGAGGCGCCCCCGCTACCCCGGGGTGCCATGCCGTCCCCTTGAGTCGGCCACAGGGTGTCTGTTCGGAAAGAAAAGGACAAAAGATAATTAGATGCAAATAAATTGTCAAAACATAACACAAGACAGTTTGTACAGTTAGCTCTTAGGAAATCAAGTATAGTTAAGTAATTTATCTTCTCACGCTTGTATCCTAAGTTCAAGTTTGCAGATAGCATTGAGATAAGCAGGAAAAAAGCAGTTAAAACGAAGATCTTTCTTTGTCAAATAAAGAATTAACAAATAAAAATGGTGAAAATGTTAAATACGACCTTAATGACATTTTTTACGCATTATTCCATTACATTTATCGTGAATTTTGCTGATCGCTGTATTAAATGATGTTGCTATCCCACTAAATTTTGCTTGTGAAACAGCTTAGAAAATGTCTCAAAACAAAATATTATTAGAAGTTAATCCAGGCTTAAGTTAATTTGGAATACTATATAATCTCTAATAAAAAATCTAATGAATAATCTCTAATAAAAAAAATAGAAAGATTCAGTAAGTTCATGTTTCTAGAATCTACTGTCTAGCAAAAAACCCTTTTTATAATGCATAATAATCATATAAAAGTTACAATAGATACTTGAAAGATCCTGCGATATTCTGGAGACTTTCTAGAATGATCTCGTTTTCGTTTTGAACTCAAACACACAGAAGTCAAGTCACTGTAGCAGAAAACAGATCACATTCAAGAATAATGAAATTCATATATCCGAATGTCTTTCGTTATAAGAATATTATTATTTTCATAACAAGGCAAGAAACCGTTATTTCGTTCCATTATTTAAATTAGTTCTCATTAAAAACTGAATAAATTAGTTACATCTAATTGAAAAAAGAAAAAGAGAAAGAAAAGAAACTTCCTTAAAATTTTTTCTTCATAAAGAACTTTAGTTACCTTTGTTCTTCCTAAATAAGCACCATGAACAAAAATAACGACAAAAATATTCTGCTTTCTCATTCAAGGATTCAATCAAAACTAAAATGGGGGTAGGAAAAGAAGACAAGCAGTTCTTTGCATTCATTATACTTCCCTTTTAAGTATTTAAGCTCAATTCCGCCTTAGCTAAAATTTTATTAAATGTAATTAGTAAAATTATTCGTTTATTTAATTTTAATGCATTATGATATTAAATCATTACAGTTTTATTACCTTTCTTCTTATTCTAATTCATTCAAGGGGAAAAAATATCTCACTATTAAAACCATAGTGCGAAAAGACTAATTGCTAGCTTTTTAACTGTTGCCTAACCGCAATAAATCTTCTGTACATATGCAACTTATTTCATTCACGGAAATATTGGGTAATGAAAATAATACCGAAGTTAGCTAAATATAAACTTAATGAAAATTCTGGAAAAAAAATTTTTAAGGGTATATAAAAAATAACTTCAAATATTAAAAAAAAAAAAAAAATCTGAACGTTTTCAGATTTTATATTACGCCCAAAGGACTTTTTAAAAACTTTTTGTGTGTTATTTTTATTTATTAAAACCATAACATTCAAATCAACAGCAATATCGTAAAATAATTATTAAAAACAGTAATGTAAAAAAAGAAAATCTGAAAGGTTTCAGATTTTAAATTACGTTCAAAGGGGCGTTTTTTTAACATTTTTTGTGTTACCTTTATTTATTAAATATCATGTTGTTCGCACTTAAACCATAAAATTCAGTTCAAGAACAATATCGCAAAATAATTTTAAATTGAGCATATCTTTAGAATTTCCGATACACAGTCTCACCGCTGGAGATAAAAGTGTTTGTTCTTTACAACATTGCCACCGTTCACGTTCGTTTGTTAATCAAAAATTCGTTAAAGTTTTACAAACTATGAAATCGATAATTAAACAAATCCCAAATTTCAAATTTGGGCTTCCTGATGCTCATATTCCGTGGAAGATGACATTATTCAAAATTTGATGGCTCTAAGTACCGTTGCTTTATCACAGTGCGAGAAACATATATACATTTATGCAGATTCTTCGTTATTTAGTTTCTTCAAATATAATGCAGGACGATAATATTTGGTTTCAACAATTTAAAAAGTGAAACACCGTTCACAGTGAAACACCACAAAATGCTAAAACGAAATTAATAACCCTTCTGGGCTAACAATTATTCTTTGGATAATTGTTAGCGATATACTCATGACAACGGAAAGATTTTTAAGAGAAATTTAACATTATTTTCACAAGCTTCCTTGTTAAATGTTTTATTATTGCAGCACACAACTGGTACTGAATGAAGTGAAAAATATTGATTTTCTTAATATATTTCTTTAACACGCTACGTAATAAAGATATAAAACAAGAAATTCTATGCATCTTAAGCATCGTAATTTATCTTAAATAATTAAAATGTTTATTCAACATGCAAGACATGTACCTTTTAGGTAAAAAAAGAGGGGGAAGAATTTAATGACACAAGAATTTCTATCAGTGAAGGAGTTCGATTTATGCGTACTGCCTTTATTAACACTGAACCTATCTAACACTGAAGAAACTGAGAAGGCAAAATTTATAAATTCACCTCAGATGCAAAGCTTGTAACTAATTGATTTAGATAACTGTTTATTCATAGTCTCTAATTAGTCAATTAAGGAATTAAGATGTACTTATGCAATACCGGAAAGATTAGAGTATTTTTATATGTCAATATCCTTTTCATTTTTTAACATAAACATTATTGCTATTTCAGCTGCACTTTGCACTACAGATGTTCTTATTGTATTACCCCCCCCTCACTCTTTCATTGGCACATGTTTGGAATGGTAAAAATACTGCAACGACGCACGGTTTTTAGAGCCTTGCATTTTGAAAATTTTCCAAGTTGTTCGTTTCCGAACTGAATAGCTATTTCTGACAAGACGGGTTTCTGAAAATTTCATTTCGCAGTATTGACGAACTGCTGCAATTACTCGAAAAACTGACGAAGAAATTTGTGAGTGAAGGGGGGGATAAAATAAAATCTAAAATGTTTCAGATTTTAAATTACGCCGAAGGGGGCGTTTTCTGTGTTGCTTTTATTTATTAAATATCATGTTCTTCGCACTTAAATCATAAAATTCAGTTCAACAGCAATATCGCAAAATAATTTTAAAATGAGTGTATCTTTAGAATTTCTGATACACAGTTTCGCGCGCTTTAGATAAGAAGGTTCCCCCCTCCGTAGAATGTTGCCATTGTTCGCTTTGAAATCGTTGAGTTTTTTAATCAAAAATCAGTTAAAGTTTTACAAAATATGAAATAGGTAATAAAACAAACTCCAAAATTGGGCTTCCAGATGCCCATATTCGGGTGAAAACGTACGTTATTCAAAATTGGATGGCTTTAGGTACCGTTGTTTCATCACAACACTAGAAACATGCATACATTTATGCAGATTCTTTATTATTTAATTTCTGTAAATATAATACAGGGCGGTGATGTTTGGTGGCAACAATTTGAAAAGTGAATCGAACATTTATAGTGAATCAACGGAAAATGTCAAAACGAAAACAATAGTCCTTCAGGAACAAAGCCCCTTTGGACTAAAAAAAATAGACTTAACGCAAAAATCTGTATTGTAGCATTTGTAAAGAAGTATAATTGCTTTTAAAACATTCATTCTATCCAGTGACTTTAACCTATCGGTACTATTTATAGTAAAAAAGTAATATTTTTTTTTTTTTTACCTTTAAATATTACCATAAACGGTGATTTGTAGGCTGTTTTGCATCAGAAACATATTCATTCGATAAGACTATTAGTTATATTTGTTAAAGAGATGTTTATTAATTATTTTTAATTGCCTGAATTTTCTACACGTGTTACAGTGAACAAAAGAAAAAACATAACATATAATTGCCATGTTGTAAAATATTCCTCTGGAATTATTGTGGAAGGTCGAAGTTAATTTCACTTGACTGTGTTAACGATTTTATAGTTAGTGAGCATAAGTAACATCACAGGAGTTATTTTCAGAAACCAAATGAATTCTTGTTTTGTAATTAATAATTAAATAAAAAATAAAATCTGAAAAGTTTCAGATTTTAAATTACGTCCAAAGGGGCGCTTTTTAACGTTTGGTGTGTTACCTTTATTTATTAAATATTATGTTCTTCGCACTTAAACCATAAAATTCAGTTCAACAGCAATATCGCAAAATAATTTTAAAATGAGTGTATCTTTAGAATTTCTGATACACAGTTTCGCGCGCTTTACATAAGAAGGTTCCCCCCTCCGTAGAGTGTTGCCATTGTTCGCTTTGAAATCGTTTGATTTTGTTCAAAGTTTTACAAAATATGAAATAATAAAAGAAATTCCAAATTGGGGCTTCCAGATGTGCATATTCGGGTGGAAACGTACGTTATTCAAAATTGGATTACACATTGGAATTGGTTTTATCACATTTGGAGAAATATACATGCATTTATGCAGATTCTTCATCATTTAATTTCTTTAAATATAATACAGGGCTGCAATGTTTTGTCGCAACAGTTTGAAAAGTGATACAGACTTTTAATGTTTCTGACGCAAAATCGCAAAACGAAAACAATAGTCCTTCAGGGACAAAGCCCCTTTGGACTAATAATTTTGCTATACTTTGTTTTTGCTTGCCTAGACATTTAATATTCCTTGAAGAATTCGCAATATTTACATTAATTGTTTATTACCTGAACTATGCTAAATTTTACAAATTAATTTTTAAATGTATTATAAGCAAACATTTCATTATTTTATTATATTTACGATTAAGCCAATGAATTAAATTTAGAGTAGTGAATTATTGTGATCGGAATTTCCGCTAGTTTCTGGAAATTTAACAAGATTTCGCGAATATCAAACTTTTCTGCGAATTTCAGATTTTGTTATTATTTTTAAATTTTTGTTTTGATTCTTAAATCATTTTTCGTGCTTAACTAACTTTAATATCTTCCAGTAGAATTTATGCAAAAAATTCCGTGCAAAGTAATCCAGTTCCAAAATATAAATCCAAGAAAAGATTTTCTGTCGATTTAGCTAGACTCCTAGAATATTAAAAAATATCGTTTTCCAGAATTGCATAAAAAATCTTTTATTATTTTTCAATACCAATAAACAGTTTTGACAGAGAATAATTATTTTTTCTAAATTAAAAACTGTACCATTTAATGAAGAAATCTTTTCATGTGCTATAAAATGCATAGAATCACTACGCATTTGAAGAAAAATTTAATATTTTATGACAGTATTGATACACCACCAGAACTCCATTGGTTGAAAAGTGTTTTGTTACATAATACTTGCTTAATTATTAGTATGTGATTAGTCAATTTTTTTTTCTTTTCGGAAAGTATCGAAATCCTCAGCAGTATCAAAATATTACAATAAATAACAAGCCACGAATGTTTCGCGAAATTTCATAATTTATTCCTCTGCCGTCTAGGGAATTTTGCCAGTTTTCCCTACGATGAAATTATTATCAGTTGTGACATGCTGTAAGAAATATATTAGTATCTGAAGAAAAAAAAATGTAAAATTTACTACAAAATAGATGACTACAAACTCTACACAGCGTGTATAAACACATATAATAGCTCAAAAAAAATTGTTTTTTCTTTCACATCCGACGACATACCGAACATCCTATCACCGGAACTCTGATGAAGACGATGAAGAAGACGATGAAGTCCAACCACCGGAAAAATCGTATGACGGTTTTCTTTTTCAATTATTGTTTGTTCACTGGCCTATCGCGTTAAATGCTGTTATTTTGTGAACATTAGCGATAGTTTATCATACTGAAGAGGTGAATGCTAAGTCAAAATTAGATAAACGTGATTTACGACTAGCTGTAAATAATTTTTGCTTTTCTGCTTCTTTGTGGTTTGAAAAAAAATGGCAAATTTCGACTACAATGATCTGTATTACTCTTATATTATCCAAACCGTGTATTATATGTCAGGGATTTTAAATTTTAAATAATTTTAGAACTAAATACATATAACGTAATTAATTATATGGTTTCCTAGATAGAAAATTTCTAGAAGTTAAATTAATTTCGAATTAGTAATTAAAAGATAGTAACCTGAAATTTCAACCGTAAAACGTGACACGAATTCAAATTGAATTCTTAATTTGTTAACATTTCAAACTGATTTCCTTAACAAACATTTATGTAATTCATTCGAATGCTTTAGAGAAGCAAATTTAACTGAATTAATTCATTTAAAATAATTAATTGTTAATCGAAATGGAAGGAAATTTATCAAATCGATATCTACTCATGTTCTTTCCAACAAAGTCTGCTGCTTCTGAAGTAGAAAATCAATGACCAGAGATTGGAATTTCTGTTTCTGAAGTTTGTCATTTACTTAACTTTGCACTGAGACACGTTTAATAAAAGAAAGGATATTAGGAAATATGATTTTCTATTATAATCAAACTCAAATAAGAAATTTATCAAAAGATCAAATTTTTTTGGCTCATTTTTTGGCTTTACTTTAGAACTTACATTACCTTTTGATGACAAACTCATTTCACTTTCTAAATTATGCTCTTAATACTTAATGAAGTTTTATATACTAAATTATGTTTAAGTGTTCAGTCAATCTAATGCTTTTCGCTGCATTAAGTTCTTGTAGCCGCTCCTCCCAATCTAAGGTAAAATATCGCGATATGGTAATATGAAAATAAGAATTAATTATGTATTTATGAAAAATCGTTAGAAGAACGCAGTTCTCTGTGAAAATTATATCACTCTGCATGTAAGCATTGGCTGCGTGCGTTATACCTGCTACGTAGCTGGTTAAATGCATAGCCAACGTAAGTATGCTTATACCAAATAATATTTTTTTACAGGTAAACGCATCAAGCTGCGTTCATTTTTTTTACAAAATTCTGAAGTGCGTCTGGTTAACTTATTCTGCCTTCAAATAGCATTTACTTCCTCATTACTAACCATTGAATATATAGCGTAAAATTACCTTTGTTTAGGTATATTTTGAAATAAAGGAAGAGAAAACTACATATCCATAAATATTTTATTTTACGGAAAAATCATAGCAGGTTTTCTTAACTTAAAATATCAATATTTTTTTTACAAAGATCTCGCCGAAAGAAGAGTACGGTTTTAAAACTCTCAGTCTTTAAATTTCGTGAGCGTTCATTCTAAATCTATACGCTTGTCGAAAATCATGAATGTGTACTTATGTTAATTACTTTTCAATATTACTGTTGACTGCTACTGCAGAAAAACAACTATTTTATCATAACTTCACGTTTTCGTAAAGAAATTTTCAGCTCGAAACACACGTAAATTAAATATTATCCGTAAAGTACGAAACTAAAATTATATACCAATCTGTGAATATCTTAGCAATGCAATCGAATGACATTTCTCCATCGAACTTGCTTACCGCCATCCCATGAAAAATAGGCCCCCGCACATCGTGGATTTATTTATATAATACTGTAAGTACCGACAAATGTATGCGCGTATAATGATGGTATATTCAACTATCAAATTTTTAAATGGTTGAAATTCCTATACCTTCAGGAAACTCCTTTCTTGAACATGCAAAAGAGCTTATTACAAGGGTGAATCCATGCAAAATATCAATGCAATCCGAAAGAATTATCCCTAGAGAAAGAACATACCACTATGATGAAACTTTTAAATAATGCTTATATGAAAAATGTTGCAAACCGCAATTTAACGAAACTCTAAAACGATGTTTTTAACAACAAAATTTGCAAATAAAATGCAATTTACAATTCGGTTCCACAATGTCTCAGATCGTTGGTTTTTTTACATCTAACAGCAAAAATTGCCTATACTTAGAATTTCGAAGTATAAAAAGATTGCCTATACTCAGTTCTGCAGCTAAGAACCAAAAACCGGATCAAAGTCTCAAGAAAGAAATTTAGCCCTTGTTAGAAGTTCACCATTCTTTATTTTTTCCCCCGAAGTTTGCGTTTAAGGTTAAAAAAAAAATCTGAAAAGTTTCAGATTTTAAATTAGTCCAAAAGGGCGTTTTTTAACATTTTGTGCGTTACCTTTATTTATTACATATCATGTTCTTCGCATTTAAACCATAAAATTCAGTTCAAGAGAAATATCGCAAAATAATTTTAAATAGAGCATATCTAGGATTTCCGATACACAGTCTCACGCGGTGAACATAAAAATGTTTTTTCTGCACAACGTTGCCATTGCTTGCTTTGAAATCCTTGAGTTTGTTCATAAAAAATTCGTTAAAGTTTTACAAAATATGAAATTGATAATAAAACAAATTACAAATTTTAAATTTGGGCTTCCAGATGCTTATATTCGCAGTAGGATTACGTCATTCAAAATTGGATGGCTCTAGGTACCGTTGTTTTATCACAATGCGAGAAACATATATACATTTATGCAGATCCTTCATTATTTAATTTCTTCGAATATAATACAAGACGATAATATTTTGTGGCAACAATTTGAAAAGTGAAACGGACATTCAGAAAGATTCGACGACGCAAAATCGCAAAACGAAAACAATAGTCCCTCAGGGAGAAAGCTTCTTTGGACTAAAAATTAAATAAATTAATTAAAAAGTGCTAATGGATCGAGAAGAAATAAAAAAGAAAATTATTCCCAGGCGTTATAAATATCAACTATTATGAAAACAGGATTGGCCATTCATGAGATACAGAAGTGAATAGTAGACTACAGGAATATTTTGACACTTCGCACAACAAAGTTTACTATTCATTTTTAAGATGGAGTGCTTGCAATGATAACTTCTTTGTTTTTCTCTTAAAGCATTACATTCATCACTGATTGAAAAGCGATATTCAAATGACACAAGTTTTAAAAGTCAGTGACCCTCTGAACAAAGTCTGCCGATAAATTTGAAAGGGATTGTCGAGAACGTATAATGTGGCCTTCCTAGTTTCATTTTTACTCTCTATTGTTAACTGCACCTCCGTTTGCGCATCCGCTACTAATTATTTTTTCCGATTACGACCTTAATTTATTTACCCTAGGTGGTCTTCCGTTTGTCAGGAGGAAGAGTTACTAACTGCTTTGATGTCGTGCAGCACGACATGCATCTTCAGCAAGCATATACGAATCCTTCATAATTTGATTGCTTCAAGAAAGGCGAAAGATAAGGCTAATAGCATGTTTACAAAAACGTTGTCGCTTTAAGGTCCAGCCGAAAGCAACTGTATTCTGTAAACATCGCATAAAAATAAAACGTTCTATCCATGCCTTAATTGTTAATTAGTTACACTGTAATTAACAAAAATATTTTAGAAACATATAAATAGTAAATAAATCAAATGATAACATATACGTTAACTTCTCTAGTAAATTTACCTAATTAAAAATTGCCTATTAGAGGCAAATGGATAAGATAGCTGAACATGGGTATTCCGACCACCGTTCAAAATCCAACGAATGGTTTGGTTGCATAGCCATTTTTTTTGTGGTCTTTCTAAAGTGTAATGTGTCTATGAACCAATTTCCTTTAGGAAGTCCTCCATGAAGGTAACCTTCCTTTAAGGTAGATAGCCGTAATGTGTTCAACTATAATCAATAATTTTAATGAAAATTAACATTATAGTTCAAGATTTTCTAGTAATCAAGATTTAGATTTTACTATTGCTGTTTGATAATCATTGAAAATAAAGTAAAATGAATGATTTGAGAGATTTTAAATTTCAGCGGTTTTTACTGCAGCTCTGCAGAAAGACAAGGCTAAAAAATTTATTGTAATAATAAATATCACAGAGTCTATACACAAATACACGTACATAATGGTTAAACAAAAGAGTAAATAAGATTTCATCTTAAAATCTTCATTTTATGTCGCTTAATTTTCAATACTTAGCCTTTACAAATTTAATATTTGACTTAATTCAGATAGGATTAATATCAAAGAAATTTTATGGTGATGAAGATGCACTCAATACCTATCTAATTATTATGATTGTAATAAGAAAAAGTTGAAGTAAATACCAAAAGCAAGACAAAGAAACGCAGGATAAAAGGGTTAATTAAATCTTTATTTCTTTTATTTCGAAATTTTTCTTCTCTTTAATGTGTGTAATGAATGGTTAGAAGATACTGCTGACTGCCTGGAGTTCAGATTCCGAATAAGGTTTAGACATCTGTAACTGTGGCACCATTGCTGAATGGAGTTACTTAAAATTCGTCGATCCGAAAGAGATCTTGAAAGTTTGGTGGTAAAAAAAGAGGGGTACGAAATCTCCTGGTTCTATTGCCCGAAAAGTGACATAGAAAAAAGTAAAACTTTATTTATGGCAACTGTAGCTCATGGTCTCAGACTCCCCAACTAACTGCATCCCTTTGTCCACTTATGTTAATTTATAAAGCTGTTTCTACACGTGATTAGGAACACAGTAACGAACACAAGAAATTATCAAGGTCACATATCTATATGAAATTTTACTGAAGAATAAATTTCCAGAAAATTGTCAGCTGTCTTAATTATACCCTTCAGTCACAGAGAAAGAAGTTAACCTAACTATAGATTCTAAAATGTTTACACACGTTTTGATATTGTCCTCAACAGAGCGAATTTATACTGTCGTTATTTACAACAGTATTTTCTTTTGTGGGTTTGAAGGAAAAGACAATGTGATACGTCATACGCTATCTTTATCATTGCAACGAAAGTGATTTTGGCTATCGCAGTTTTGTATTAGAAATCATCTCACATCGCAATTCCTTTCAGTATAGCAGTTAAGATGTTGCCTTTTTCTTCCTAAAGGCAATTTTAATGCGCTTGGCCTAATTGAAGAATGAGGATTAAAACCAGAATCCGACAGCTGAAGATGTTCTTTTTGACAGATTCTCTTACACAGCGGTCCTAATCCTTTTATGATCGCTCATTTCCGACGGATTTTCAATCGTGATGATTGAATCTACCGGACTAAACAAGCATTTGCTGTTTATACTATTCATTAACATGTGCCTCCGGCAGAGCTACTGCATATCAGCTTATCACTTTTTGCCTATTAATAATGCATGATCAGGGCTTAAGAAGGTTTATATGACCATAAACCTATTTTTAACATAACTGTTATTAAAAGAGTAAATACTTCGGAGCAAGTTGTGATGTTAAAAATTGATGGCTTGTAACTATTTTATTAGTTATGCATCATTCCATTTGTTATTGGTGGGTTTATAATATTATAAATTTTATTTTGAACTTTCTTCCTCCACCAAAAAAGGAGTTATGAATGCTGATGGATTATTAAAGATACTGACATTTAGCAAAAAATTTTAGCATTTGTTGAAATTAGGCACGTGTTTTTCCCTTTGATAATGACTAATCTTAATTAACCGCCAATCTAATTCTATACAATGAAGATAGGTGCATGAACTCTGTACTGAAATGAAGAATAATTTCGCAAATAGTGTTTTTGTTTGTTTGTGGCTTATCCCACCTGACCGGCAATAACATCAGATCAGGTCTCTGATATAAGAGCAAGCCCGTTGGCAAGATTCTTGAGCACCATCTAGGTGACAGTACGATTTTCTCAGTTCCACCCCCAGTTTTGAAGGAGAACAACACCCCGGGTGGGAATAAGTCCGAGGGTCTCATGCAAAAAGATGAAATATACTTTGAATACAAGTTTCATACAAAGGTCAATGGACATTATTACCGAAAGCAGCTGTTAAGATTACCGAAAGCACTTTTAACAATACATTCTAAAAGCTGTTAACGGTATCGTAATTTTATGAAAGATTACTTTATCAGGAGAAAAAAGAAACTGTGGATATATAAACACACTTTTTAATTAACGTATATTTCTGAAGCTTATGTCAATTTGTGTGGTCAGTGTTAACACTTATTTTTTTAAATTACAGTTGACCCACAAAGAAAAAAAAATCAATAAATACATATCAATACATACACGTTTCGAGAGCTTTTGGGCTAACGACGCATTGGGCTCAAAATATTTAAAAACAACATATCTTAGAATTTCCGATAGACAATCTCACGCTCTGGAGTTAAAAATATTTTATTCGCTATAGGATTGCCACGGCTCGCTTTGAAATCATTCAGTTTTTTAATTAAAAATTCTTTAAACTTTTACAAAATATGAAACAGATAATAAAACAAATTCCAAATTCCGGCTTCCAGGTGCTTATTTTCGTGTGAAGGACTATGTTATTCAAAATTTGATGGTTCTAGGTACCGTTGTTTTTTCACAATGCGGGAAACATAAATACGTTATGAAGTATTTCCTTCCTCCTTCCAGCATGGCTTCGCGGTGTAACTTGAATTACACCCGGCGCGTATTCGAGAGATACAGGTTCGAGCCCGGGCGAAGGCATTGCTCATTTTTCGTTTTCATTACTTCAAAAATCCTAATGACTCTAGAAAGTTTATGCAGATTTTTATTAATTAATTTCTTTAAATATAATACAAGGCGATAATATTTGGTATTAACAATTTGAAAAGTGGTTCTGACTTTTATAGTGATTTAACGTAAAATCCCGTTTTAAGGCTAATAGTACTTCTTGGCTAACGACATTTTGGGCTAATAAATTTAAAAAACGCTATTCAGCAATGAATCATAAAACAACTTACTCTTAAATTTTGCATACGTATTTCTTTACTTTGAACTGTAGATGCTGAACTGTAGAATGAACATTGGAAAAATTCTTTTTTCATTTCCCAATAATGATTCTGATTAAAAGCGAATCGCAAGATGGATTATTATTAGATATCTTACACAGAATTCTTTCTGTTTTGAGTTAATTCTTCAAAATTCGCATATTGGAAAATTAATTCAAGATAAACAGCTATGGTTATTGCATTACTTGAATTATCAATTATACTGCTTTTAATTTAATTACGTTTAATTTATAGTTAGTTAATATTTTAATACTACTACTAATCCCGGCTAAACTGTACAGATTAACCAATTAAAAACTTCAGCCAATAAGATATACAAGCATCTTTTAAAAGTGCACGCATTATTGTTTTCTGGTAACTTGTATTTGGCACAATTTTTTAATACAAATATCTCAAGTAATCTGAAGTTTTCCCAATCAGTATATGCATATTTATAAACCTCTATTAAAATAAAGCTTAAAACATTTTTATGCATTTTTTACTTTGAATTTAAATAAGTTTTTATTACTTCAGACTTAATTTTATTACTTTTCTTTCCACATGTAATTAATAAGAACAGTTACATTTTAGGTAGGTATGAATATTTACGACCTGTTTGAATGTTTGCAACTGCTCGTTTTTTTAATGCACTAGTCTATCAGGATCAGGGAAAACCATTCGTTCGTATCCTCCAAAGAATAAAAAACGTTTAGGATTTGGGGGGGGGGAAGTCTGAAAGGTTTCAGATTTTAAATTATGTCCAAAGGGGCTTTTTAAAAAAAATTGTGAGTTACCCTTATTTACTAAATACTGTGTTCTCCGCACTTAAACCATAAAATTCAGTTCAAGAGCAATATCGCAAAATAATTTTAAATTGAGCATATCTTTAAAACTTCCGATACACAGCCTCACGGTGCTGGAGATAAAAATGTTTTTTCTGTACAGCGTTGCCACTGCTCGCTTTTAAATTGTTTGAGTTTGTTCATAAAAAATTCGTTAAAGTTTTACAAAATATGAAATCGATAATAAAACAAATTCTAAATCTTAAATTTGGGCTTCCAGATGCCCATATTCGCAGTAAAATTACGTCATTCAAAATTGGATGGCTCTAGATACCGTTGTTTTATCCCAATACGAGAAACATACATATATTTATGCAAATTCTTCATTATTTAATTTCTTGAAATATAATACAGAGCTTTAATATTTGGTGGCAACAGTTTGAAAAGTGAAACGGACATTCAGAGTGATTTAACGCAAAATCGCAAAACGAAAAACGAAAACAATAGTCCCTCAGGGACAAAGCCCTTTTGGACTAAAAAAAAAAAAAAAAGCTGCTCACAGTTAACATTCTTTCCTTTCCTTCAAACTATTTTTTACGTAATTCGTTAAAAATACTCTCTTTTTAATGTTTGTGAAACTATCATGACTTTCACGCAATTTTAACCTTTAATTTATGTTTCCTAAAATCCATTCTCAAAGGATACAATAAAGAGGCAGAGAAAAAATGTATGAAATTTGAGTTAATGAAGGCAAATTTCATATAATAAATGTATAAATTATACGTAATAAAGACAAATTTCATAGAAGTATTGATGTAAGAACACTGACGCGTAGCAGCATAGGAATACTGTTTGCGAAGATATTTGATACTTACAACGTAGAATTCCTAATGACTAAAAAACTTAGCAGTCTAGGCGGTTTTAATTCCATTTTTATTTCCAGTTGTCGTTTGTGGCCGCAATCACTTATCGCTGTAATTGTGCCAATTTACGGAACATTTACATTTTTTATAATTTTGCGATAGGAAGGGAGCCCAGCGAAATTAAGTCCAAGCAGCTCACAGACAGAAGTTAAAGTGCGTAGTTATCCAATATGGAAGGTGTTAAGAGAGAGGTTTTGGTTTAAGTTCTCACAGTTTAGGCTCCCAGTTACTACGTCATCATAACAATACAATGATTTTATTCATTCGCGAGCTTAATGGCATATATTTATTTAGAAATAACGCAGAAGTTCGGTATCGGTATCGTTAATTGGATACAACGGCATTTAGCAGGCTAACCTGCTTTTACCGGATAGCGTTGGATTTAAGTGCCCTATGGCTCTGGAGTAAAACATCACAGCGCTAAGCGCTCCGCCATTAAGGCGAACTCAGTCAGGTACTTCACGTACATATCAGTGATGAGAGTCTCGAAAGCCGTCGAGCTGGTAATGAAACACATGCTTTGCAAAACGTTCAAGTCCTAAATATGGAGGCAAAGTCCATGCGTAAGTATAAAATAGTAAAATGAAGAATAAGTATAATAGGTTAAATATGAAGCACAAATTGCACAAACACTGAATCTTGATTATATAGTTGAATAAATAGTAACACAAAGTTCATCTTTGTCAAAATAAGTTACGCAAAGTTCATATTTACAATATTACAAAACATTCACTGAAATTATCACCATTTGCTATTATGGAAGATTGAGCGTGGCCTTTTTGCTGCAATTTCTAATCTAGGATCATAGTTGATGAGATCTTTAATATGTTGATATTTAGAATTTTCAATTCTTGTATAGAAATTGTGGCTGGTAGAAAGAATTTGGTCAGCTATTGGTTTTACTTTGAGCTCTTGGTGGATTTGCAAATTTCTTATGAACCAGGGTGCATTGATTATTTCTCTAAGTATCTTATTTTGAAAAATTTGTAACTTTTTTCTGTGTGTCTTGCAAACAGTTGCCCAAATGGGTATTGCATAAAGCAGAATTGGCCGAATTAGTGAAATATAAATTCTTTTCTTAAGATGAACATGCAATTTTGCATTTCTTTCTATGAGTGGTTTAAGTGCAATTTTAGCAGCTATGGCTTTTCTTAGAGCATTTTCTGTTTGTTCCTTGAACAGAAGTTGGGAGTCCAGATGAATTCCAAGATATTTAGTGGAAGTAACAACAGTGATGGGTTGATCATTAATCTTTATGTTGATTTCAACAGGAGTGTATTTCTTGTACCTTCTAAAAAGCAAGATATGACTTTTGGTGGGATTTATTTTAAGCTTCCAAATTTTGCAAAAATGGGCTATTATATTAACAGAGGTTTCCAGTTTGCTAATAGCAAGTTGTGGCTGTAGAGACTTGGTTAAAATTGCAGTGTCATCTGCATATAAGAAAATATTGGCATTTAATGGATGTGGCATATCATTAATGAATATTGCAAAGTAGTAAGGTGCCAGTGCACTGCCTTGAGGCACTCCACTTTTAATTCTTTTCCTGGATGAAAGAGTATGGTTGATTTTAATCTGAAAAGTTCTATTTTTCAAGTAGCTGCGTGTAAGCTTGATAAAATTAATGGGTAGTCGAGCAAGGTGTAGCTTAAAGAACAAGGTGTAGCTTAAAGAACGCAGAAGTTATTATGATTTTTAGAATAGAGAGGGACAATAAAAGGGTTACCATTAGCTTAAATTATAATTTTTATTTACGTATCTTTTTATTTTACATAACTTACCAAGTGCATAAAGAAGGAGAAATGCACAACTAGATGTTACAGGAGTTTCATATACAAACTACAACGTTCTAAGTCTGATCGGTTTTGAGTTATGGGAGATACATACATAGCTACGTCCAGACGTCACTGAGAAATCTCTTCTGAATCCGTATTAAATCCATTTTACAATCCGTTTGGAAAAATATAGTCCTTTATTCTGTTCGTATGTACAGAAGACACGTAAAAAAATCATCGAAATGGATTCGAAAGGGCTCAAAATGGATATTTTCTTTGAAATATGGTACCCAAACTTTATCGCGATTACAATACTCCCTTTACTTCGCACAAGAATGTTAAAAAAGTTATCCAATTTGTATTTTACCCGAGGCACTGCACTTTCAAACATAAAATTTTCTTATCAAATCGTCGGAATAATTCGCCGTTAACAATATACTCACATGTGCTGTTATATGCATAAGTATTATAGAGCTTAGAGTTTTAGTACTAGATTCTTAAGCGATATGCGCGAATGATTTGTGCTCATAACGTAAGTTAGCGTCAGGTTCCTCTCGCCAAAGTAGAATGGCAATAAAGAATACTGTTCGTACGTGCGTAAACCGGCAATAAAGAGAACAGCAAATGGTGGCGCTTATAGAGGTCGATTTGAAAGCACTGAAGTGTACGTTGGTAGGTGTAATTCCAGTCTTTTTATAACGTTTTTCCCTTCCTAATTTTTATGCAGCTTTTATATGACGTTCCGTACCATGCGGAGTTTCAAGGACATAATTGTGAGTATACTTTTAAGAATGGTCTCCACTGCAGCCACTTGAGTAAAATGGGAAGTTCAAAATAAGCTGGATTTTGCGGCAAGACTTTGGTGAACAATCGTATTCTGTCTTCTTCTTTACCAGTATGCATCTAATGTAAAGTGAGCAATGAATGAGAAATGGAAAATATTTGTAAAGGAGAAAAGAGAGAGAGAGAAACGGAAATGATGAAAGTATAAGAAACTTTTAGCAGTTTTATAAAAGGACAACCAATGAAAGACATCAATGATAAAGAACTTCAATAAAATCATTATATTGTTATGAATTTTGAATACACGTAAATAATTTTAGTGAAATTATATGTAAATTGTAGTAGCTATTGTGTAAGTAATACGAAAAGAGTCAGAATGCGAAGCATTGCTTGAAAAATAGGGGTAAAGGGGTAAGTCTATTGAATGTTGAAGTAAATTATTATCTCACCAACGCGCCAAGCTGGTATTGGTTTTGGCGACTAATTTGTGCAAAACTCGCCGAGCTTGGCGAATTTTGGCCCGATTCCTGTGTAACTGTAACTGGTACAGTCCCTGAATAACTTAACTTTATCTGGACGTATATGACCGTAACTGTGTATGCCTTCGAGCAAACTGCACAAGATCGGAGAGGGCATGGCTTTTCAGTTTTACCTTAGAGTATTGAGAAATTACCGTACGAGCTTTCGCTTTTTAATGCGCTTTGCATTGCATCGTGTTAAACGTTCTTAGCATTTCGAAGTGGCAACTACTGATTGTGCGCTGTCATACTGAGTAGAACTACGCGAGAACCTTTGGTGTAAAAAGTTCCAAAACTGTGATTTGTTTTGGGGGAAATGAATTTCTTGAATAGTTCATCGGTTCTGTGTGCATTCAATCCATCACGAATCACTCCGCACGTAACAGTATTCTTTAACAATGCTTCTAAAATTTTGGAAAGTAGTCTGACTATTGTTTTAGCTTTCGAAGGAGTATTTATGTAGTATAATATATAATTTTAAATTCAATTTTTTTAACCTTTTTCCCCCTCCAATAAATATATTTACATTATTTTCGATACTTTTGGTGTTTATAATGTTTGCACATTAAAATATTCTAGCGTAAACTACGAAATTCGACATGATCGCTTAATTTATGCTTTTTACTTCCTTGTTTTATTATACTTTAATTTAACTCTGACTATAACGTCGCATTACTGCCTTTCTCGCGGGTGCTAGCCAAAATATGGCACAATTATTTCAATATGTTTAAAGGGAGTCCAAGTTTTAAAAAAATATATAATAATTTTGTGGCTGAATTTTTAATTCTTTTCGGTATACAATTTATTAGTTTGAAGGTATAATGATAAATACACCAGGGGAAAAAATATATCGAGTCGATTTCTTCAGAATAACCTAAGCAAGTCAAATTCCAATACGCATTTACATTTCCATTATTGAAACAGTGATTTACCAATCAGTACGGATCCTAAGTTTTCGAATAACAACGCCTTTTCGCGAGATATAAAAGCACTATTGAAGAGTCTTCAGCTATTTCACTTCCATCTGCAAAACCACTGTTTTTTCAAGACGAATGGGTGCAAGATAAATTCTTCTAAACCTCAGGTTCGTCTCTTAAAAACAGAAGGAATACTCTTCTATAGCGTGTCTACGGTGACAATAGCTTGTCGGCTTCCCCTATGCCAACGGGGGGTGGTGACATCTCCCACAGCACATAATCCTGACAAAAAGAAAAAATAATAAAAGCTTCCGCGCTTGTCCACACGCAATCGTTCAGTCACGATGCGACCATTTGCCTAGGTGAAAAAGAAAATAAGAAAGAGTTGCGATTTTTTTTTCCTTCAGTCTGTTAGGGCGTTGAAGGGTTCAGGGTCCCGCGATGAGCGGTCTTTTCCTTTTTTATTTATTATTTTCATTTAGAAATGTCCGAAATTTGCGTGGTCCTTTACTCGCACACGCGAAACGATTGTGTTGAAGATGGACAACCATGTTTTCGTGGTGTGTGTGAGCACTTTAATTTGTTTCCTGTTGTCAGCGGATCTTTTGTCTATTCAAATTGCAATGGCTAACTGCAAACGGTGGAGAAGTTCACCATCGCGACAACTTTCAGTCGACGATAGTAGTATTCGAATATGATTAACCCGCCTACACAAAATGTAACTGCTGTGCCAAGCGACACGATACATTGTGGTGTTAGCAAAGTATCATCTTCCTGTGTACGGCTGTAAGGAACAAGTTACTTCCTCAAACATTTTGGATACTAATAATTCACTTGATCGAAATCAGTTTCTAAAAATTAATAGGTTATGCCTCTCTTCTACCTGTTGTGTTTTTTCAAACCTTTAATGTCATATTTCTGTATCATTCACTGTTAAATATTGGACCTGATTTTAAATAATGATAATAAATGCCAGCGACATCAGGAACAAAATTTTGTGGCATTTCTTAGGACCCATAATCGAGAATATTTCTGTATCATTCACTGTGTTAAATATTGGACCTGATTTTAAATAATGATAATAAATGCCAGCGACATCAGGAGCAAAATTTTGTGGCATTTCTTAGGAACCAAAATCGAGAATCAAAGGATTTTTAAAACGAGAAAAATTTCCCATGGAGGCAGCAAAAAAGAAGCAACGTTCTTGCAAAATTATGCCTCATTAATTATTACAATTTTATTAGACGCAATAATTATATAATCTAAATTAATTACAGCTTTATAAGAAGTAGTTGTTGAACGGTCTAGATAAATTATTTCAATTTAATTTAAATTTTAAATAAATTGCATTTAAATAGCCTAAATTAATTATTACAAATTAGTTAGAAGAATTTTCTAAGAAATATAGATATCAATAACTGCAGACTTTTATCGCAGACAATATCAATAATCGCAGACACTAAGCATAATTTAATGTGAATTAAGAAAGCTCTAATAAACAAAATTTAGCTGTTTGAATATATTAAAGATTTCTAACTAAAATATAATTTTAAAAAAATAGCGAGAAATTCAATGGACTGCATTGCTATGTTCTTGTGTTTCATGATATTTGATCTTCTAAATCAGCAAGCCATTGGTAAATAAAACTGGCCCAATAATTGATTAAATTCAATAGAATGGAAGACGAAGAACGAAATAAAGCTCAGTCATTAATGAAGAGACTAACAGAAAATCAAATGCAAAATTAAAATCTTTAAAATAAAATAATACACCTTTTCAAAAACCATTCTTTAAATTGTGATTAAAGTATTTGAATAGACTGTAACAAACTCATTATTAGGGGTAAACTAAACGATTATTCTAATCCAAGGTATGTAATTATAGCATTAAAAATCTCCTCTATTAATTAGAGTAATACTGCAAATGCTTTAAGTTATCTGTTGCATATTTTGTATATTATAACAAACAGATATAGCATTAAAAATGAAACAAGTGCGTAAATCGTAAAAATAAACGTATGCTGTTTTTAAATCAGCCAGTCTGTTAAGTAATGCAACACATAAAATGAATCATTTAGAATAAATAAAAATCAAACAGCAAAACTAAGGAATAGTCTGAAGAAACATTGTTATTATTATATTTTTGGTGGGGAGGAGACTTGAAAAATGAGCCATGTCTTCTCGCACTCCTCGAATACGCGCCGAGCGTGCTGACCACTACACCCCGAAGGCATGCTAAAAAGGCGGGGAGCCCTGATATACTCCCCCTTTTAAAGGGCGACTGGGGAGATTAGGGGACCCAATCTACAAATCCGGGAGGTGGAGAATCATTATACGTCACCTTTTTAGTTCGGGTAAAACTATAGTGACATTAGGATTTTTTTTTTTTGTTGCAGGAGACTTGAAAAATGAGCAATGTCCTCGCCGGGACTCGAACCAGAAGTCTGTCGAATACGAGCCGAGCTTGCTTACCACTACACCCCGAAGGCATGCTAAGAAGGTGGGAGAAATACCTTATAAGTCAGATAAATGTTAGAATGTGTTTTTGTTTGCAACAGACTATAGATGACCGTAGTAAATGGGAAGAGCTTTGAAAATAGAAACACTCCTAACATTTCAAAAAACATAAAGGGATGAAAAAAAATTGATCCTGTTGAGAAAACAGTAGAAAAAGAAGAGTATTTCACTTTAAGTTATTAGTAACATTTTAACTTTTCTTGCAAAGAACATTTGGTTTAAAACCTTCTCTGGTTTTTTAAAATATTCTCTGGTTTCTAAAAATTCTCGTGAATTCCAGCTACCCTTTTAAGTTAATTCTTATTTTTTTTCATAAAATTAATCTGATACACTTTTTAGGATAGTTTCTGGCATATTCATCTTCATGGAAAAATTTTCTCAAAATTTGCAAGATTTTGCGAAGTGTAACTTAAATTAAAATCACGTTATCTTAAGCCAACAGCTTTTTATCCCAAAATTCAGATTCACTATCTGTTCTGCAGGGTATTAAAGTTCCAGGTACAGAAATGAAATATGTATGGCAATGTTTCTCTGTGGCATGTTAAAACCCATGTGTAGGAGGAAATGCATTATGTCTTCGAGAAATGCGGTAGCTTTTTTTTTTTCTTTCCCTTATTACAAAACCATACCATCTAGCATAGCCTCAGTATCAATATTTTTTTAATATATTTTTATAGTATAAATATAATTTGTTCGACATCAGGAGGTAAGTCTTGATATCATCATTTTGAAGACACTGAAAAGTTTAACTGTGTAAACACTTTCTTTCCCTTCCTTGTTTACTCACACAGTTTTAGCAAACAGAAAAACCCACATAAACTGAAAAAAATCTATTGACGAGACTAGAGTATATTCAAGATTTAAGAAACTAAAGAATCATATGTTCATTCAGTGAAATAAAAGGCAGAGGCAGAACTTCCGGTAGAAAACAATTTGAGTTCTGTATAGTTTTAATTTTTTTTTTTTTCTCCAGGAAGAATAGTATTGCTTTATTACTTTGTATTACTCTGAATGCTTTGAATTTAATACTGTTGATTGTATTAAAACATTACACAATGATTTTATAGAATTATGAGTTAATAATTGGTGTCGTCGCAAGCGTTATGTAACTCACGGCTTTCCAATCCGAGGTTCGCCCTGCAAAATTTTTGTGGCCCTAAGGAAATTCACGAAATTTGAGAAATGAGGCACAAAAAGTTGGCAGTGCTTTTGGATCAACTTACGTCTGCAAATCTTTTTTTTTTTTTTTTTCCGAAAATGAAATCCATGGAGCATAAATCACAGGCGTCCTTAACTGAGGAAAACCTGCAACATGAATTACGGTGTTCAAGTACAAATATTGAGATTGATTTGAAACAACTAACTGAAAGAAAAGAGAAACAAGTGCACTGATTATAGTATTCGATTGCTTTACTGATTATTTATTTATAAGATATTTTCTTTCTCCTTTCCGCATGCTTTCGTAGTGTAATTAGAAGCATATTCAATGCGTATTCAATATGCCCTGCCGGCGAGGGCATTGCATATTTTTCGTCTCCTGTTTCAAAAAAAAAAAAAAAATCTGAATACTGTACATGTGGCACCCGAACTAAAAAAGATGATGGACGATAAGAAGTCACCACGAAGATTTGACGACTGGGGTCCCCTAATCCTCAGTCGCACTTTAAAAGGGGGAGTATATAAAGTATTTTCTCCCTCCTTTCCGCCTGCCTTCGTTGTGTAATTGGAAGCATACTCAACGCGTATTTGAGACGTCTAGGGTTCGAGTCCCGGCGAGGACATTTTTCATATCTGCATCAAAAAAAAAAAAATCTAATGACACCACAATGTATAGTTACAAATGTTTAACTTTTCTTACCGTCAGTTTATGAATAATAATAAAAGCAAAAATAATAACATACTCTTTTAAATTTTCATCTAAGAAATTTATATATTTAATTTCAATTTACCTTGTTTACATCGTTTAATTTAAATTTATCGTACCTAAGAAATTTTCCTTGTTTACTTTTATGTATATATGTAAGTAAACAAGGCAATAATTTGTAATAAATTGCCTAATACTTACGCTAAAGCTGCAAAGTAATAAAATGATAATTTATTTTTTAGTAGGTCATTTTATATATTGTTTTCTCTGAAAAAATAGATAGAATTCTATTGAAATGAATTTACTCGTTATTATATTTAAAATGGAATTAGCAAAGTAAGAGTCAAGACTAAAAAAGCCTTTTAGTAAGACTAAGTTATTCGAATTGCTAATTAAAAATTAGTAAGAAATTGGCGATTCTGTCAAACTTTAAATTCAATCTTCAAATCGGAATATATAATTCTTATAAGAGTAAGTTTTATTTCCTTACTTGAGAAAATTGTTCCCCGACACTTTCGCCTTTGATCATATTAAAACAAAGTAAGCTTCGTGAAAACAATTTAACAAGTAAGAACAGGTGCACGAAAATATGTTATCATAAGACTAAAATGAAACATTAAGAATGTGTGGAAAAAGAAAATTTACATAACATACATTTAAGGCCAAAAAATATATATATACAATGCGGAAGGCTGAAATAAAATGAATTTCCCAAAGTCTTCTGGATGGCATAGGGCTGATGCCACTAATTTACGCAAGAAATATATACAAAGGGTAAACTTAAACTATTTTATATCGTAAAACACATGATCTCATGATTACAAAGCAATAAAGGAATAAAAGGAATAAGGAAGGAAGGAATAATTGAAGGAATAAAATTTCACGTTACATTAATTTTCTGATGTTTCAGATACTAATTTATCCTATGCAAAGAGAATGAAATGTTTTCTTGCTACATAACGGAAAAAAGCGCAACGGATTCAATGTTTTACAAGAACAACAGTTTAATCCGCCTGTTTATGTTAGTAACTTACACGCCTGCTAATTAAATGATATTTCTGTCTCAGAATCAGAATTTTTATTTTTGCCTGAGACACTGCTGCTTTGCCCTACCCTCACAAAACTAGATGTCACAAATGTCGTATGTAACTACGCTTCCTTTGTTTTTTCTAAGAACCGTACCTAGCCTGAATCCCCCTCGATGTGGAGGTCATTATTATTATTACTATTATTATAACTGCTTGTTGTCGCCTTCTCGCGAAGGTTAAGAGAAGTCTTTTTAATTTGTAAATATAATAATGATTTAAGGGTGAAACACACGCCAATGTGAAATATAAAGTCTGTCCTATGATTGTTTTCATAATAGTTACAGTTTACAATCTCTGTTTTATCTCATTCAGTGAGAAAAAAGTGTATTTTATGAGAGAACAGAATTCATTTTATATAAATAGGACACAGGAACAATGAAATAGCAAGAAGAAAAAGACGAGTTTCGGATGGTAGCTGTTTGTTTCATTGTCTGTTTCAGAAGAATGCGGATATAAGGAAAAAAGCGGAACTTGCAAAATTATATTAAATATGTGTATCCCTTATATTCATACTACTATGCTACTTGCACGTATTTGTTTTTGGTATGTTCGCATAAAGCAGGGGCTCTTAAATGTCTTCATATGCCATGCTTTTTAATTGGACGAAATTTTTTGCGAGCTTCTGAACTTAGGTAAATCGTTAAAAGTTGGAAAGTTTTACACTTGCTTTGGCTGAACACTTTTGAAAAATATAGAAACACTTTTTAAAAATAATTGTTAAACAAAACCCAAAAGTTGTTTAAAAGTGATTTAGCTTTAGAATGATTTTCAAATATATGTGTGAATACAAGCACATATTATATTATACTAGATTATGTAAAATCTTTAAGTACACAACTATTTATGAAAAAATGAAATTTGTAAATGTGTCTGCGGCACTTAATATATATCCTGAAGACCCCTTCGTTTGTGAACATAAATGTACATAAATGTTCGTGAACATATTATGCTTTAGGTATTATATATATATATATATATATTTTACTGCTTTACACAATTTTATATAACAATTTTTTTTTAATTAGCACTCTAAATTTTATCTCGCCATGTTAAATGAATTTAGCATATCTTGAACGTCTCTTTTTCAATTATACGTAATTGAATTTCGACAAACGGAGGGATGCCCCGTGAAAGAGATCTAAGGGAGCATGGTTTGTATCCACGTTACAATGGAGAAAACCACGAAAATATATTGTACTCTCCACAAAAGGCAGAGTTTAAGTTAAAAAAAGTATATTTTATTTATACCGTCACAAAAGTGCAAATGCATGTTCAGTTACATTTGCTATGACTGCATCTCTTTAGTTTTCGTCGAATCAAAACTAGAGACGACAGGATAATTTCCCTGCGTTCTGGGAAGATTAAACGGGAGTTAAATTTTGAATTGGTGATACTGGGTTTATCTTACAATGTGAGGTATTTTTAAACGTTTCTTTGAGTAGCTGATTTAAATATCTGAGAATTAAGTAACCAATTTCTTACGATATTCTTTCGAAAACCGTTATTCCAGATTCATTATGTTGAATGATATTGTATCTTCCCACCGGTGAATAACTACTATTTAGAGCTGCTTTTTCTCGAAAATAAATTTATTTAATTCTGTCATCCCATACGTTCTCCAGACTTGTCTGGTTTATTTAGTTAATTTAATTATGGCAAAGCACTCGAGGGCTACCTTCCTAAGGAGGCGGATGCCTTCATGGGGTCTTTTCAAGGGAAACTGACTCGTATACACGTTACACATGGAGAAAAACACGGAAACACCCACCTGTCGTATTTATATTAAGACTGAAAGTTGCATCAGTGCATGCTGAATAACATTTCTATTTCTTCAATACGCTCTGATTACTTAATTATCATATTGTGAATATGTACTAAAACTTGATTATTTCAATAATTCGAAATGTTTCATGGGATAGTTTTCGGAACCTCAACATGATTATCGAAACATAGTATTCGGAATTAACGCTAAGTCGAATTTTCATTTTTTTCGGGGGGGGGGAGGGAAGGCTGTTACATATATTAAGAATAAGATAGTTATTCCTTTTTTTCATTGAATTTTCATATAATTTTTCCCCCTATATCATAATTTAGTACCAGTAAATATGCTCTCCCCAAACGAATGTTACTTAAATAGCTTTTTACTAAGATCTAAGGAAACGGCAGATTCGAAATACACTTGTAATTACAGAAACGAAATACACTTGTAATTTTTAAAGAAAACACATTTATTTTAAATTTTCTGATAATGATTAGAATGGTTACAGTTTTCGTTTGAATAGAATTTAGTTGCTGTAGGTAATTTTTAGTAAAAATATTGCCTTATTGTACTTCCAAATGCCAAATTCAAGTAGAAAAATAATTTACAACTCAAAGGGGAATGAATGGAAAATTTTTACATTGAAAAGATTCATAATTATATTTTACATTCTGGATTAAATTTATTTTTATTATAACTATCAGTATCAAATATTTTAAATTTTCAGATGAGCGGCGTTATTTGTAAGTGAGTGAAAAGCTCTTTTATATAATTGATAAAAGAAAGGCTTATTTTAAAATTAGGAAATAAAGGACAAGTTAAGCTTTTAAATATTGATAAAATAATGTCATTTTCAGCGCTTGCAGAAAAAGATGTTTTGAATAGTTAAATTGCTTAAAACAATCTTACCGTATCGAGGCCAAAGTTTTGTTCTTCCTCTACCAAGAAATTCAATTCGAGCAGCGTTTACTTTACAGAATTCTCTTTCAGAGACTGGGAGAATGTTCTTTACACTAGGTGAATCTAAATTTTCAGTAGAAATTTGTACGCTTTTGTTGCTCTCATCTAGTTCTTGTTTGATAAGTTTGGATCTTAGTGAAATAAGAGAAGAATCTGCCATTGCGCTGATCTTTTCTTAACGACTTCCGCTCTGAATTTCTTAAACTTGTATTTCTATGTAGTTTCCAAATCGCTTCTGCTTATTTAATCATAAGAGGAGCTGAACTTTCAGTTCCATATTTTCCAACAACGTTTAGATCGCCACAATATGCTTCACATTTATGTGACTAGCGGAAACAATTTGTCTATTAAGGCGATACTTGCACTGTTGTGGTCATCAAAACGATTTTCTGCTTTCGTCATCCTAACGAAGCACTTTCGGGAGATATTTCTTTCTTAGATTTGAATTATTTTCTTATCAACTACACATGTTTTCAAGCTGAGATATTTTGTCATACTTTCATAAAATTATCAGCGAATAAGTTACATTGTACCTCCTGCCAATTGTTGATTTTAAATGTAAGTACATTAGTTTCATAATTATTATATACTACTTGAGATCACATTTTGCTTGCTGTTTCTGAGCTGTTTTACTAAATTAATGGATTTTATAGATTCAGAATAGAATTGCCTTTTTCACTTCTCCCTTCTTTTCCTTTGATTCGTCTTTTCTTCTGTAATTAACTGCGCTGTGTTCCAAGGTGTAACTCGAGAAAGGTATTTCAGAAACATAATGTATGTCTTGAATGTGCCCTTCATATACCAGCACTTACCACATCAATGATGCCATATGATCACTTCGGCTTTCTGTGCAACAGTTTTTCTCGGACAAATCACCCTGCCATTTCCTAGGACTGTTAGAAAATAAACAAGGCCTTCCCTTCCAGTCTGCTTAAAAAATAGCCTTCTCAGTCGCTGCTGAGAGTCTGGGGCGTGTTTCTTTTACACCGCGCCTGCAAAGGAATTAGTCCGGCGTCGCATTAAGCATACGCCGAGTCAAAAACAGCGGGATTGCGCGACGGGAGATTAGGTCCCAAATCCTGTCTCGGCGCGGCTCACTCGCTGCATCTGACAGTAAGTCCTAACTGCCCATCATTGCACGCACCCACTATGAAAACTTTCTCTCCCTCCCTATTCTTTTCTTCTTTTCATATTCTTTGTTTATTTTGCGGTTCCTAGTTGGTTTATTAATTTTAGTAACACTCTTAGGAAGCGAAAACCTACAGATTGTGTTTCTGTAGTTCTACAGATTGTGTATATCGTTCGAAATTTCACGTGATCACTAATATACATGTCACTAATATACATGTAATATACATATACTTTCACTAATATACATGTCTTTTTTAATCAGTTTTAAAGTCGAAGAAAAGAAGGCTAAATATCAAAAACCAAAGCTCTTTAAAAACGTTTAAGGAATATTTAATTTAATCTCTTAACTTAAAAGACTTCAAAATTGCTTAATTTCTTCTCCAAATGTGTTAAATATTTAACAAAATTAAAGATAAAAGAACGCCTTACTTGCGGAGGAAAATACAACGACGTGATTACATTTTGCACAACGCAATACATATTTTATATACACATATAATGTATGTTTTTGGGGTTGGTAATAGCATTTTGAACAGCTTGAAAAATTGACTAATTTTGAAAGTTATCAATTTACTACTAACTATACCTTCTCAAAATGACATATATTTAAAAATTTTTATTTTACTACTTAGAATATTCTGACAGTACGGTGATAAGCAGAGGCAGCTTTGGGGTGATCATTAACCTGAAGTATGTCGCTTACGTCAGTCATCAATCCATTTCCTTTGCTACTGGATCCTGGACAATGTTCACCGGGGTGCTTGAGTACTTCCATCACTCAGCGAATGCCTAATAGGAAGGCACTCAAGCACGGGACAAAATTATTCTGATTCATATTTTAGATTGCTATTGATTTAAGCACAATTTTACAAACTTTTTCCATGGTTGTGTTTATTTTCTTTAGAATTTTATGTTTGCCTCCTGCATATTAAGAGTTGCACTACTAGAAAAATCATAACGTGTTGAAAAATTATGCATAACTGTGCTCAGTAATACAAACAACATCATAGCTTTCTCAAACTATCCATCATATTAAGTTTTATCTATTACATTCGGTGTAAAGAAGAATCAGGTATTAATAAAATAAGTGAACAATATTAATTAACACGTATGTAAGCAAGACTTTTCTTCGGAGTAGGTGTACAATTAATTAGATTTAATTATATATATATATATATAACTTTAGTTCATTAGATACATATATCCTTTTATTTCATGAAATTGCTAAAAAATTTATGCTCACTCAGATTTTTTCTCCTCTTTCTAGTAAGGTATTAATTTTACCTCACTGTCTATCCCAAACTTCTTTTAGCTTGCTGATTTTACTGCATTTTATTGCTACGAAAAGATTATGATTCTTTCGTAATGGTATAAGGTATATCTCCCGCCTTTTTAGCATGCCTACTTTGTGTCAGCACACTCGGCGCGTATTCGAGAGGTTCGTGGTTCGACTCCCTGTGAAGGCATTGCACATTTTTCATGTCTCCTGCTTCGAAATAACCTAATATCTCTACAATGGAAGCCAGATTGTTCTTTTGAGAAATCACTTTCAGAATGAAACGCCTCCTCATATTCTTTACTTGAAAATTTCTCATATTTCTTATGTTCTTTACTTCAGATTTCTAGCTTAGAATCTTTGATTATTTATTAGATCAGTTAATTAATTGGAGAAAATATATATTTTACGGAACTGAAAGAATGTTGATTTTCTAATTTGCATTTTATTTGCATACAGGTTTTTATAGGATATATTTCTGGAAATAATTAACGATCTTAAGAGTGGTGTAGCACCAGGGTGCCTGGGCAAAACAGCCCTACCCTTTGTAGAATTGATAGGTTGTTTCGAATTATAAGATACTCATTAACCTGGGGAACAAGTCAGTTTAAGCATTAATATCATATATGTAGATTTTTTTTTCTCACCCTATTAATATTATTGTGGCTATTAATATCCTATGCACCGTTTCTTAAGGAATTATGGGGTATGCAAATTCAAGCAAGTTACGTAGACAATGCAATCTGGAAAAGCTGCCGAAGAACCGGAGAGCAAGTCCTGAAAAGACATATACAAGCAAAACAAAAACAATAAAGAGAAAAGGAAGTGCAGACTTATGGAACGATACGAGAGACACATATGCAAGACTGAAACATGATAAATACTAAATACAAAACATACAAAACATACAGTACGATAAAATTGACAAGTACACTAGTCGGTAACATTTAAGATGGCGTCCCACCATTTCTTCCGCTTAATTGGGTGTTTTTGGTCAATACAAAAACATATTTTGTGCCGTCATATATATATATATATATATATAATTCGATGTAGAAATGTGAAACATGTGCAATACCTTCGCCGGGATCCGAGCTCCTGCCTTCCCCAAAACTCCTCAAGCTCACTTCCAGTTATACCAGGAAGAAGGAAGGCATGCCGAAAGGAGGTAGAAAATATCTTTAATATTTTCCCTTTTAAGGGAGACTGGGGATTAGGGGCCCAAATCGCCGAATCCTAGTCGTGGCGATTTATCGTCCACCACTTTTTAGTTCGGAGGACAATCTTCTTTTCTTTTTTTCAAAAAAGAATTTTTCGATATCAAGAAACTGAACAAATTCATACTGCTGTCCCTGGAATTCTAACTCCGGACCTATCGAAATCGGGTCGAGCGCACTTTCAGTAATATGACGAAGGAATGCGGAAAGTAGAGAGAAAATATCGTATAAATTCCATGCCTGATCCTCAGCCTAAACACTGTGCGAAAGGTAAAACACCAAGTGTACATTACACGAAAGTAACAAACCGTGATTTTATTCTCTCTAGCATGAAATACAAGAAAAAAGGCGTTGAAGTATATTTTTACATCTTTTTAACTGCTGAAGTAAAGTTGCAAGTCTTTTTTATAGTCCGCTTAGACATTAGAATTAAACACCCAACCCCTCTTTTTTCAGATCAAAGGGGCAATTTGCCCAGAAGAGCTTTTAATTTCGTTTTGGCATTTTACGTTGGTTCACTATAAAAGTCTGAATCACTTTTCATACTGTTGCCACCAAATATTACAGCCCTGCAGTATATTTAAAGAAATTAAGTAATGAAGAATCTGCATGAATGTACGTATATTTCTCGCACTGTGAAAAGAAAAGTTACCTAGAGATATCAAATTTTGAGTAACGTAATCCTCCACTCGAAATTGGAATTTGTTTTATCGTCTGTTTCATATTTGTAAAATTTTAACGAATTTTTAATTAACAAACTCAATCATTTCAAAGCGAGGAATTGCAACACTGTACGGGTGAAAAATTATCTCCAGCGCGCGAGACTGTGTATCGGAAGTTCTAAAGATATGCTCTTTTTGAATATTTTATGATATTGCTGTCCCTGAATTTTACACTTCAAGTGCGAAGAATATGGTATGTAATAAATAAAGATAATACACAAAAGATGGCGATTCTTTCGCAATGGTATAACATATTTCTCCCGCCTTCTTAGCATGCCTACTTTGTGTAGCGGTCAGCACACTCGGCGCGTATTCGAGAGGTCCGTGGTTCGACTCCCTGCGAAGGCATTGCACATTTTTCCTGTCTTCTCCTACGAAATAACCTAATATGTATACAGTGGAAGCCAGAGTATTTCATTTTCAGAATGAAACACCTCCTCATATTTTTTACTTCGAAATTTCTCGTATTTCTTATATTCTTTGCTTCAGATGTCTAGCTTAGAATAATTAATTAAAAAAGCTCCTCTTTGGTCGTAATATAAAATCTGAAAGTTTTCAGATTTTTATTTATTTATTTATTTTTAATTCTTAGATCTCATATCATATACAAATCCAATAACTGACAGTTTCGTCTCTCTTTCTTTTTTATTCTTTGTACATATTTAAGCACGGTATGCTTATGAATCAAATGTGGCCACCTATTTAGTTAAATAGTTTCAATTACTAATTATGTGTACATTTATTTTTCATTTACAATTACTGCACATGATTTTTATTTGTATTTCCTCATGATTTAAAACCATATCTATTGCTTGAATTTCAATGTTACTGTAAATTGCTTTAAAATATTCTGAAATATTTTAGGAAACTTTTCATTCCTGCATTAGCAGCAAAAACAACTTGCTACATAAAAAAATATTTTAAAGATTGTAAGCAATTTCTGATAAGTTTTTACAAATAAAAAAGAAAATACGTAGAAAGATGGTTGAAATCCTAAATCTTTATTACAAAATGTGACATTAATTTAGCTTCCCAGAAATATGAATGCTTTTTTGAGCTTGAGACTGTTATAAGAATATTTAAATTAAACTTTAAGACCTACGGCTTTCCTCCACGCACTCTTTCGCGGTGTAAGTGAGTCGCACGTCTAAATAACAATCGGAAGTTTTTGATTCGAAATCCGATAAGCACGCAGTTAATTTTTAACGTTTTTCTACCGAAATGCCTATTGTTTTTTACAAAGCAATTCAAATATAGGTGAAACATTGCCTGAACCTGTATCATAAAAGGATTTTAAGTAAATTTTCATTGATTTAAACTACTCTATTGTGGAGAAGACTATAGCCTTATAGGTGAGCATTGTCATTTCATTATTCTTGATATTTGATCAAGATTGTACAGTTATAAACCTTCTATTAGTCAATAACATCAGCTTTAGTTAATTTATTTGTACCTGTGATATGAGATTGACAAATACACACTCTTAATGTAAATAGTTCATTCAGCATTCTTAGTGAATTACAAAAATTAATGTAATGGCTCTCAATTTAAAGAAAGAACTTGCAAATTTCAAGAAAAACATTGATGTCTACTTTATACGGCAGTCGAAAATTATCCAAATTAAAAGATGAATGAAATATCATTCTTCTCTTCAATGTTATCTAGACAAAACATAAGAAAAATGGTTAGTCTCAGCTTCAGATACTAGCTGAAATATCTTTCTAGTTCTGTTTCTGTGGTACTCATTAATAGCAGAGAGGATAAAATTTCAAGACATTTCTGTTGCTTTTTGGTCAAAACAATTGTTTTCGGTGGAAGCATGGAGGATGTATCCATACATCAGTTAGAAACAGCAAACAGTTTGCTTAGAAAATTAACTGCTACAAAAATTTTTTCTTTCCGTGTTAGATAACGTTCTCACTTTTTATTTCCGTGTTAATAAAGTATAATTTTAAAAGTAATTATTGCTTTTTAAAAACAAACAAGAAAAGAAGAATAAAGTAAAAATGTCATTAAAGTCTCATTTTTCAGATTTTAGTGTGACGCCTGAAAGCGAATTTTTTTTAATTACCACTAGCAGAGGATTAATTTTTTTTACTTCTTTTAATTTTTTTTTCCAAACTGCTGTGATATTTTCTTTTTCTGCTTCCATTCTCTCTCCTCATATCATTATACAGGGTGTTTATAAAGTCCCGGAACCCATTTTGATGTTTAATAACTCATGAAATAATGAAGATACAAACAAACTTATGGCATTTATTGATGGAATAACTTATATATTTTCCTTTTCAGGTTTGAATATCTTTACTTTTGTAAATATCGTCTGCGCGTGTGGTTAATTTCAGATAATTTCATTTTCCAGTCTAAATATCTGTGCTTTTTTGTAATGCTCTCCGAGGAAGCATCCTTTCATCTTTCTGGCATTGTTAATCGCCATAATGTGCGCATATGGGAATCTGAAAACCCCCATGAATACCGTGAGGCGCAAAGGGATTCCAAAAAGGTTAATGTGTGGTGTCGATTAATGCACGACCGAGACATTGGGCCTTTCTTTTTTACAGAAAAGACGGTCTCATCAGTCGTATGCTTAGACATGTTGGAAAACTTCGTATTTCCACAACTAGAAGAGCTTCAGCCACATGTCTTTTTGCAACAAGATGGTGCACCACCTCATTGGGGTACCATCGTTCGTAGTTCTTTGAATGACCATTTTACAGGAAGATGGACTGGGCGAGGAGGTCCAACTACTTGATCACCCAGATCACCTGATATAACGTCGCTGGACTTTTTCCTTTCGGGATTTGTAAAGGACAACGTTTACAGGAGGAGAGTGTCGAACATGGATGACCTAAAAGCCAGAATTACAACAGCAATAGCTTCTGTAGATGCCGACATGCTTGTCGGTACCCAGCGTGAAATTGCATATCGACTTGATAGTCTCCGTGTGACGAAGGGGGGGGGGCACACGGGGAAGTTCATTGACAATGATCATGAAACTTTTTGAGTCTCTCTAACCATTTATGCTATTAATTTTAATCTATCTTTATTATTTTATGAGTTATTAAACATCAGAATGGGTCCGGGATTTTATAAACACCCTGTATTTGGATTCTGCTACCACGGAGATGCATATGGGAAACGGTTATCTTTCCGTAGATGCTCTGCTTTGACATTTGAGATGTTGTTTTAATGGACAAGATTGCTCCTGGCGGAATATAGTAAGTAGTATTTTTGATTTATTCTGAGCTAGAGCCGTTAGCTTAATTCACAACTAGACCCACTTGCTCCGATCTTAGAACTTTGCACGTTTGATGATATCAAATCATATTACAGTTCCACATAATTTTTCTTTTCTTTCATGAAAGCAAGAAACTAGATTTAGGGGGTCTCCGAAGCGAAGACCCAGGACTCTCTGACCTGATCATGGTCTTTAGAATTGTTTTACAGAAACACATACTGTTTTTAAATACATCATTTTGTTTTGCCCTGATAATCAACAATCAGTATTTAAAATTGGAGAGTAAAATGCAAGATATTAAGTTCCCTGTGTTGGCAATGACTTCATTTTAATCTTCCATCCTCTTTCCATCTTTTCTTCCGTAGAAGAACTGGGTGAAGTAAAAGCAAAAATATTTGAAAGATTTGGTAAACTTGATTTCGCTATCCAAATGCGTGTTAAGATACAAATCAGAAATGGTTTATTACCAGGCATTTGAACTTTAATAGCAAAGAAGGCGGTAATTAACTGCGGGATTGAGAGGAAATGATCTGTAACTAATTCTTTTTAATTATCTGTAATAATTACTAAAATCTACATAAGTTTATATAAAATGATTACCTAAAGCATTTTAATGACTTTAAATTTCTATTAATTGATCCTAAAATTACATTTCTAACTGAATTTGAGAGCAAATGAAAGTCTAAATGAATCCCATAACAATTATTTTATGTTATTTCGTTTATTTTCAAGCTATACATAACCCTTTTTCTAACCTACTCAATTTTTTCTCAACCTTGCCTTGATTTTATAAAATATAGTCTGTTAATGCTAAGGGATTTGGAATTCTTGTTTTGATGTGTAACATATTTTCTGCAGATTTATTCATTTTATACCAAAGATGATCGAATTATTATATACTTTTTCTTCTTTTATACTACTATTTTCTTTTGCGTATAAAAATCCATTTGCGAAATTAAATGTGATTTTGAAATACTTAAATGCGATTAATATGAAAAAAAAAATCAAATTCAATCCTTTAAAAATTAAAACTTCTAGTAAAATGAAATGTAATATTATACGAATAAAGAATACTTTAATGCAAATAATTCTGCAAGGAGGGAGGGGGGAGGATGAATCAACAAGTATTCAATTAATGGAAACACTATTGAGTTTTTACAATTATATTTCTGCAAAGCGCATTTTTGGAGACCCAGACTAATATTTATCTTGAAATGAAACACGCAAGTTTTCAACGACTTCAATCCAAGTGAAACATCTTAGTTTTTTATTAAAAAATTTCATTTTAAAATTACAGAATTATACTTATATTAGATATTTTAAATGGCTGTAGTAATAATTTTTAAAGGGGACTTTGCATAAAATATTGTGTACGGATATTGATTTAACAATAAAAGTTAGGAATTTTTGTTAAATTTTTAAGTAATTGGAAAATTATTTGGACGTATTATAACTGCTGCAGTTATTTATTCCAATATTAATTGAGTTCTGAATAATATTAAGCTCTTAAGTTCTATGCAAACTAGTCTGCATTTTACCCTCTATCGTGTGGCAGTGATTAGGTTAGCTAATCTACCTGATAGAGCCAGATTTAAATCTCGCAGAATATTATATATTTGTGATCGTTGCGCATCAGGATCATATCCAACGGTTCATATCTAATAACAGAAGTGAGGAGAACCTTGTGGAAAGATGTCATAAAAGATGTAAAGTAAATAAAATAATGATTAATGAATAATTATAATTAAAGAAAATGCAAAGAGATAAGAATTAGCAAATTAAGTTAAATTAATTACAAATGTTTAAATAATTAGCAAATTAAGTTAAATTAATTACAAATGTTTAAATAATTAATTAAAATATTTAAACTTCTTTGGGGCTCTGTCTGAGTTAAAATATGTCTGCTTGAGAGTCATCTTTTGTGGGTGGAGGCTAGGAGGCATGAGATCCTCAGATGCCATCACGGAATACTGAAGTTAATAATGGGCTGGTGTTTGTTAGTTCTAGGCATTGAATAATGAAATTAATCCATTGGATTTATCGGTTGCTCAGTTTCTATCTTCATAGAATCAACTTAAATTTTATCTAGAACTTGTGTATTTTAACTTTAGAAAAGTCTGTATTATTTCTGTTTCCCATTACATTGCGTTGTAGTACATTATCAAGGATTTATCATCTATAAAAACTTGCAAATTTTGAAGTGGGTCTTTTTTGGCACGGGTGCCCCGAGGTGTAATATCTTCCATTTATTATCCAAGCGGCTTAGCTAACTGCCGTTCAACGTTCCGTAAGATCTTTAATTTATCTTTCAAGTTTTAACAATGCACTACTGGGCAAACTCGCCAGACGAGCAGGCTGCGCCCCAAAATAAAATTTAGAAGTTATATTCCACAAAAAATTTTACTCTACTCCTGTTTAGAAAAGACGGATAGCAATTTTAAAATTCCATCCAGTTTTCAAAGTTTTTATTTAATATCTCGGCTGATTAAAGTCGTACGATTTTGAAACTGGTCGAAATAGCTTCCCATGAGATTTTGGAACTCGGAGGTACCTGTTAGTAAATGTAGCTCCTAACGCTCTTGCTGTAGAAAAAAATTGCTGATACACCACTTAACAATGAGTTATATATATATATATATACATTATTTATCTTATTTTATATTCACGTTTATATACACATCGAATACACCTTTTATAGCTTTTCCAAACAGAACTTCAGTATTTTAAACAGGCTTTTGTAATCATCCTGAAGAAGCATTGTGCTACACACATGTGGAATTTAAAGTTTTAATACATTCTATACATTGCCGCTAGCCGAAGAACTAAAACTCTTTATCATTAGCAAAGCTTAAAGAAATATTACAGCGCTTCAAATAATAGTGATCATTTAGATAATTTAAAATTTATGGTGAAATTGTGGCTTCATTGGATAATAATTTGCTTTACTTCCAATAACGTTTCGTCGACATTTCTCATAGCGAAAGAAGTATTGCTATGCTGGCAAACTAACTTTAAAATAAGTTTGTTACTTAGTAGGCACTGTAGAGCCGGTAGGTTATTTTTCGAAGCAGGAAATGTGGAATGCCTTCGCCGGGACTCGAACCTGAATCTTTCTAATACGCCCCGAGTATACTGCCGTTACACCACGAAGGCATGCGGAAAGGAGGTAGAAAATACCTCATAATACCAATTACAAATAATTACTTATCTTTTCACGAGTAACTTTTGAATACAGATGACCACAGTAATGAAAATCTTACCTATATAGTATAATACAGTACGACCATCTCGTACATAAAATTATGCTCATTAATTTTTTAATGGCCGCGAGTTTTATTTAATAGCCATTAGCCTTGTACCACTACAAGGGCGGGAAGTGGTGGACATTTCATCATGTGAGCACCTAATGGGTGACCACCGTTGTCTCCTATGTAGGGATCGACAGGTACAACCATGCCTTCTTCGGGATTCGAACACGAGCTCATCGCTACAGCAGTCAGGGCACTAACCACTATACCGGCTGGGCGGCATTATCGTCGTTATAATTAACCATATTCGAAAGTTACCTGAGCTTAGGTATCCGAAATTGGGTACAAAGAAGTTATCGAGTTGCATATCAGCTTACTGTCAAAAGCATTAACTTACACATATCTGTCTTAAAATTTGATACATAAAGATAAGTTTTCAATTCAGTGTTCAGTGTCCATTGGTGATTTATGTTACCCGAGAAGTAATTCTTATTCTTGTTGCAACGATTTTTAAAACATCAGGTAATAATTTTTTTCCAGCTGGATAACCGCAGGTTAGCGACAAAGAATGAAAGCTGCGATAACGAACTCTTACCCGACGTGCTGTACATATTTATGAGAGTTTGATTTGTGTCACTTCATATTTAAAATCTGAATCCTTGTCCTGAACACTTCTTCAATAAGTGATTTTATTTAAATATGCATGAGATATACCAAATAAGTAACAAAATATGCATATATACTGTGAGTATAAGATAGATAAAACGATTGTATAATAAAATTTAAGAGTTTTCAACTTCATTGAATACGAATTGTTCAAGATGATTGCGCATTATCCTTGTTGCTCATACAGAATTAAGTGAAGATCTGATTAGTTAATACTGTTACACTCGCGCTTGCTTTCTCTTCTCCAGTAAGGAATACTACCCAATAAAATTTTTTTCAGATTCCCTATAAGATGTTTTGACTATTTTTAAAGTATGGAGTACTAAATATCCAGTGGAATCTTACCAGGATATTTAGGAGCTAATCCACTAATGGGAATCTTGCTTTAATAATGAGATTTGAAGATGTGTATTCATATTTGATCTTGGACACTATTCTAACCAGAACGTATAACTAGCACATATTATTAACGTAATAATGTAAATCTTTATTACGTTCCTAATAGTGGAGTACACCACTTTTATAATGCATTTGAAAATTAATTCAGGCGTTGATTTCCGTTTATTGGTTTAATGGCTAGAGGAGATGGCTGTCATGCCGAAAGATGTGGTATCCAGTCTCCTATAAATCTTAGATGTTGGTAATTATCGTTTAGGGCAGCGGTCTCGTACAGGTGGCCTGCGAATACATTTCAATTACATATTTGTTGCTAATACGGTGTTGCAAATATTTCAAGATTTTAATTTTCTGAAGACAAACTCTAAGCCGTTTTCGTCACAATTAAAAACGAACGCGAATTACCCACCAAGAAATCTGTAGATTGAGCTAATTAATTTACGCAGTAATTTAAATCTTATTCAAAGACTGGAAAATGCAGATTTGTTTAACGGTTGCTAGTAATTAGCCACCTAGCCATTACAGTAGTTAGTGACGCTGACTGCCGTACCAATGGATAGCCACCTAGTCAGTACAGTAGTTAGTGACGCTGATTGCCGTACCATAGGGTAGCCACCTAATCATTACAGTAGTTAGTGACGTTGACTGCCGTACCAATGGGTAGCCACCTAGTCAGTACAGTAGTTAGTGACGCTGATTGCCGTACCATAGGGTAGCCACCTAATCATTACAGTAGTTAGTGACGCTCACTGCCGTACCAATGGGTAGCCACTTAATCATTAAAGTAGTTAGTGACACTGACTGCCGTACCAGTGGGTAGCCACCTAGCCAGTGCAGTAGTTAGTAACGCTGACTGCCGTACTAATGGCCAGGGCTGGAATCCCTGCGAAAACATGGAGGTTTGTAAGCGCGTAGTGTCTGTTCCGGCAAGGGGACATTCGAAATACACGGAAAACCAAAAGTTCTCCCGGGAGGTTGGTGATAGAGAAAGAGTGGTAGGAGACCCTCGGACTACCCCCCCCCGGGGTAGTCTCGCCGAAAAGTGGGGCGGTAGTTTAACAGCCTTAAAGTTCAATCACATCTTAATCACCTAAGGTACAGAAAAGGGGCTGACCGAGCTTCTTCCTCAATCTGTTTTTGGTAATTGTTAAAAAATATGCATACTCCGTAATGAAAATAATTTCTAGTAGTTCGTCTGCAAAGCTCGGACATTATGCAAATAATTTTTCTACCTACATAGAAATTTTATAATTATTTTTATATGTGTTAGACACACATATGTATTTTAATTCATGTGCGGAAAAAATTTAATAAATAAGAGAAAGGAACTAAAGTGTGGTTATTTATTTACAAGTTTGGACCCACTTGGAAAGTTTTCTCAGAAAACTTAGAAAATTTTCGTTGTTTGTTTATTTTTAGTTTAATTAAAGTTAAGTTATTTAATGATTAATTAAACATGTTAGAATTATTTGAAATAAACGTTACTCTGAAATTAATACATTTAGCTGCCACTTCGTTTGAATTACAAAGCACAATCAACAAAAATATGCTGCAGATGCCAAATATTAGATTTCAGACGGAAAATAAATGTAAATTTTATTTATTTTTCTTTTTATGTTCTTATTACTATTGCATTATTTTTTAATTTAATTTAATTTATTTACTTTTACATAAAGATTTATTTTTTGTTGTTGTTGTTTTTGTTGTTTTAAAAAAAATGTCTTTAGTTGTTCTCAGATTGGGAATTTGCTCCACATGCAATTTGAGTTTGAGACCGCTAGTTTATGACACAACAGAACTCTTTGTCGGCAACTCATTTTCTCGGAGAGAGCCTATTTTTGATCAAAATTTATGAAGATGCACAATGTTCTACTGTGACTAAGTCGTTGCTATGATCCGATTAAGGCTGTCTGGGGACGTTCTATCGGAGATCCTTGATGTGTCTTTCAGAGCGATCCATCGGGAATCCTTAATGCCTACTTTCCAGTTTTTGTGAGGAAAGAAACAAAGTATTGCACTTATTTCGTAATTAATGAGAAATTTAAGGCGAAATAGCAGATGGCTTTATCTGCCACTCACTATTCTTCGTCCATATGTCTAAGCGACACAGAGTGCATAAGAAAAACAACAAGAAAAATTCTTGCTAATTTTATTTTTCGTAACTTAATATCAGTCCCATTTGAACGCGTAAATTCATTATGCACAAAGTTACCTGTACATACACTCGGAGTACATATCTTCGCTTCATGATTTGCATATTTATCTATGACAGAAGTTTAATTAATCATGCTCACGAAGAGCCGAGTCGATAGGATCCATTAGTGTAAATTCGCAGTAGGGAAGTGTGTTTGCAAGGAGTTTTCCTTCCGGAGGATGAATATTCTCGCTTCAGAAACTATGGACGAAGACAACCCTCCCACTAGGTGGATTTTCTGAAGGGATCAGCAACTACATATTCTTACATATGTTTAAAAACAGCATTAAAGAATTTGAAAAGAACAGCTTTAAAATGTTATTCACCCACATTTAATTACACTTACACTCTACGGCTTCTAATTCTCTTTTTTGTTAAAATAATTATGCTTCTGTTTTAGTTTTTAAAACATGAGAAAACTAAATGATTCCTATTCTTCTTGATACATTCTCTGAATAGAAAAAAATTTTGAACATCTACTTTTTAAATGAACAAATGCATGTTTATTTTAATTTCCAGGAATGAAGATATCAAGGTTAATGCTGCGTACTTATTGTCAATTTCTGAATGAACAATGCATGTTTATTCTGATTGCCTAGTTTGTAGTAAATATTATTTCAGTTAAAAAACCTTATTCAAAATTATATGCCAAAAGCAGCTCCAGTTTGAATTATTTGGAACATGTTAATATCTTACTATAGTTGACAAGCTCGAGATGCACTGTTAGTTAACATATTATTAGGAACATTTTAAAGAAAAGAGGTAGTTCATTTTTAAGAATAAAATGATGCTGCTGAAATCGAGGTACTTCACGTTACAGGCACAAACTTGCATATTCCATTTAAGGCCAATTGCCTTTATTTAGGGATAAAGTCTTTAGTTTAATAAATTTCCTCATAAATTAAAATGCATTAAATATTCAGAAGCAATGCACATAAAAAGTATTAGACTCGACGATGGCAAAAAAAGTAATTGCTTTGCATTCTCTAATACAAACATTAACATATTTATGAAATTTCATATTTTTCGCTTTATTTATTTACTGACTTATCTGTTTATGTGCAATTATGTAAAAGAACTGACGAATTCATTGCTAAAAACGCATTTTATGTGTACATCTGCTGCACGGAGAAATTGCTAACGTTTCTAGCTTGTTAATATAGCATACTTCATTCTCCGATTTCAGTTTCCATACGCATTGAAAAATTTACTTACATGACATACTGAAACGGAGTAGACGTTCGAGCATAGTCTACATTTTGGTGTAAGCTAGAAACATTCAGGTATCGAAATCAGTTTTTAAAGATGTATCAAAGCTTCAGAATTTCTTATTGCCATCAACTGCTTTATATTTATATTGATTATACATAATTATATACTTGATTATATTGATGCAATTATTATTTATAGATTAAAAAAATAGGTGTATCATAAAAGTCTGAGATATGTTCTTCTCCCCCAAAACATTATCTAGTATATATATTTTTATCAAAATTTGATGTGCTGGTTTATTTCTTATGTAGTATCGAATTCATTAAAATTCGTAACTGAGTATTGAAATTTTACTATATGATTACGTTTTGCATTCAACAGCTAATACTTTAACATTTGAAACTATAACGTCTTAGCTCTTTAAGCTTCTAAATATGGACATGATCTTGTTGTAATCCAAAATGATTTTTGATATTGAAATTTCTATTTCTTCTTATTAAAATTAATGAATTTAAAACCTTCTGTTTCAGGAATTTCTTTAGTACCATCATAATCGACTTAAAAAGACAGCAAAATCGTACTTAGAAAGTAGCTGCAAAATGAGCTTAGATATTCAATGACTCTCGAGATGATGGACAATGTAGGCATAAGAGTAGCGCGGTACCTTAAGTCACGTGCAGGAAGGTTTGTTTATTAAATACTTGATGTTTGATGCCGTATTTATCCCTTGTAAGCATCAACACACCTGTTGGGAATTAATTCTTGGACACAATGCAAATTGAAAATATCAGGTACTTTCGATTATTTTGTCATTTATTAAACCGGCTGAAGGAGGAAGTAGAAGCTTTTTAACCAACACAACACTTTAATTTTCATATAACTATTATGAGATTCGAAGAATGGGTTTTCATATTGTGGACTTGTATTATAAAAGTTAGAAATTTCTATTTAGGACTTGGAGAAAGCAACGTTAACATCAGCACATTTGACAGGAAATATCTTTTCGCCCGTCGCTGACATTATGATTTTTTGGAATATTACCTTAAACTATTAAAACTCAATAATTCAAGAATATTTCTATATACGAAGAAATTTCGAAATTTTTAGGCTCTTGCAATTAAATATGACATACGTATAAGCGGTTTCTGTCGTTTTCTTATTCTTTCTAACCTTCTAATCTAGCAGTCTAACAAAGTCGCTTTGTTGGGCACTCTTGAAAATTTTCTCGTATGAACAACATTTTAACATCTGCAGACAATAATGTGATAAGACTTTTTTTGGGGGGGAGGGGGGTTAAAGAATGAAAGAAAATGTCTTTTGTTATTGCAAAAAACGTAGTATATGCAAACAGAGCTCAATTTTGTAATCCCCTTATAAGAAGAATATTAACATAGTTAAATTAACGGAATTGCATTGGGTAGTCCAATAAGATGATTCCTTCAAGATGTTACGGCTAGCCCCTATTTGGTCGTATAGGAAAGCTTATAACTTTTTTTATTATTTTTAAAAGAACTCTTTCGCACTAGAACAAATGTGCGAATCAATTATTTACACTTTCTTCCCAGTCTGAGCTTTGGATTTGGCACTTTTATTCCCAGTTGAGCTCTGTCAGAAAATACCCCTTCCATTTTATTTGTAATGCAGTCTGTGTTTTTACATCTTCTACAGATAAGAGAGCATAAGGTCAGTGCTTTCAATGGCAAAATACTTTTTTTTTATTTTATATTATTTTAGTAGAGCTTTTTAACTCCATTTTAAACCAAGTTTTCAAGGTATGTTACTACGTAACCTTTTGTCGTCTGTTAAATATCTTAACCGTTAACAATATTTTATCATAATTCTGAAGCTATAACATAACTTTGTTCGATATCCTCTTTTTCAAAATTAAATTGGCGAGTTTGACAGCATTTCTATACTAGTTGTTACATTAAGATTGTTGTAAAAGACTATTTTTAAAAAAATAAAAAAAAAAAAATAGAAAAGGGGAAAAAAGGGGAGGTGTACATACAATATGGAATACATTTTGATTTAAGAATAATAAATATTACATGATATACTTATTTAGTTTATATGACAGATGAAATATTTATTTAGTTTAATAACCGTTCGCGTTGAATTTCTTTTCCTGTTACTTTGTTATGGATTTGTCGCTTCTTAGCTGAGATAATTATTTACATTTTATGCCGCTACAGATTAACTCAAAAGGCCGTCTAGATCTGCGTGATGTTGCCATTCTGTACGAAATAAGTTACGCAATTTATTTTTCAAGGCATGACTTTTAACAAATTGAGTGATGTAAAAATAATATACCTATTTTTAAGGATATTACTAAGTTTACACCGGTTGTACATACAACAAACATAGTTTTTGTACACTGTGCAATTAATAATTAATAAATAATGTGCAGAGCGCCACATTATTTTTTGCCGCTACAAAACTCTTTTAAATAGCATTGAGAAAATTTAAATTACCAAAAGAGGCTTACAATGATGCATATAAATTCGCGAAATTTTTTGTAACCATTACGATTAAACCTCCGAAATGATTACATTTCTCTTTTTATTCGAAATGGCATAGGTCTCTATGTCCTTGAATAATAGAGATGTTGTAGTATAATTAATAACAAATGCAACAAAAGATTGTCCGATTTTGGAAGTGTTTATAAATTAGTATAAAACATAATAAACAAATGTTTTTTCAAGATTTCCGCATATGAGTATACTGTGACGCTTCACATTTAATTTAACACCCATCTGTTCTGCAGAATGCACTGCAGTTTCTTTATTTCTTGTTTTAGAAAGGAATTTAGGAAAATATATATATAAAAAAATGTAAGTAAAATATAACCACACTATCATTTTTAATATGTATGCATTACTTATTTAAAAATGAAACAAAGGAATTATTTCCTAATATTAATTATATTGAAATTTGTTACTCATTTTCTAAAATTTCACGACATAGCTTAATGTCAAAGTTTGCTGAGTTTCTGAAAAAATTTAACACAACTTACGTTAAGTATTCAGTTTTAAAATTTTAATGCATTGCTTATGGAAATGTTTCTATTTTTTGAAATCCTACACTGTTTTATTCTTTTGCTCATGGCACAGTATTTTTTTTTGCAATTCTCTTTGGAGTGGAAAAATTCATTTCTACTCTGCTAAGACAAAAATCGTAATATGCTGCGTCTTTCTTTAGACTCAGAATTCAATAAATTCAAAATATATTAGGGGTGATTTTTCTTAAAGTTTCTATTTATTTCACTATTCCAGCGCTGTAAAACATTTTTTATTCTATAGATTTCATCACAACAGTTCCTTTTATCAGCAGTAAAGTTATTTTCTAACCATTGTTCCACCGTATAATTATTGAAATTTTGTAATTCTTCTTTTTGCAGAAATCTTCCCACTATATAGAACCATCTGTCGTCTGTTACTTCTAAAGGAATGCAAGCCAGTGCAGAACACATTCAAATATGAGATTTAACTTCTGGATCACTTTTACTGTGGTTTATTAAACCAAAGTTTTGCACCTTCCACCGCAAGCATTTGTTGTAGTATATAAGTTGCAGGCCTTCACTTCAACAACAAAAAAAATTCGTAGAGACATTACCTATTTTTTGAAAGAAGGAGAGATGAAAAATGAGCAATGTCTCGAACCACGGTTCTCTCGAATACGCGTCGAGCGTGCTGATCGCTACACCACGAAGACAGGCTAAGAAGACGGGATAACTACCTTACATACTCCCCCTTTTAAAGGGCGACTAGGGGATCTTTAAAAGCACATACTCCCCCTCTAAAAGGGCGACTAGGGGACCCTTTTAAAGGGAGTAGGGACCCAAACGCCAAATTTTGGTGGTGGAGAAACATCATCCACCACCTTTTTTAGTTCGGGCGTCACTATAGATACCTTAGGTCATTTTTTAAGCAGGAGAGATGAATATAAGCAATGCCTTCGCCGGGACTCGAACCACGGACCTGTTGAATAAGGGCCGAGTGTGCTGACCGTTGACTCTAAATGATTTTGGGGACCATGTGGTATTATCTCATTCAATAAAGAAAAAAAAAGTGTTCACACGTTTCTTCTTTTTATCTGAGAATGGACGCATATATAACTGGTATTATATCTATTACATCATCAGAACTTCCAACATTTACACGACTACCATAAATCTAACCAAACTGCGATGGACAGGATTTCAGAGTTCCATCACCAAAGCATTCTCCGTTTCACAACACTGTCGAGTTCCATGTGCAAGAATTCTATACTTTTGACCGTCATCCAATGATCAAAATACTTCAGAATATTTTTCTGGAATAATTGTTGTCTCCTACGTTACATAACAATGGATGACGACCAAAAGCCTTATGGCAATTTCTGCGCGTTGATGATTTAGTTGATTTAAAGTTCAGTAAAATAGTAACGAAATGTAAACCTTTATCTACAGCATAGACAAAGGTTTCTTTATGTATAGAGAGAATGACTGTTAATTCTTCTCGCCATCTTCCAAAACAACTGAGTTTATGTTTTACACTTCAGTTTTTGCTTCATCTCTTGAGCACACGTGACTTTGCTGGTCAATGACTTTCTCGTATGTACTTATAAGAATACTTCCATTGCAATTATTAGATTGGCAAATCCATTGCCTATTTCCACTTTTGTATGTATGTTTTAATTGAAAGGACCTGCCATCATAAACAAAGACATTTTGAATTTTCTGAGTTTCAATATATTTTATTTTCTTTTTAAACCTTGTTAAAACTCCTAACGTAATTAGTACACTATATGGCGAAGCCAAGAAAAGAAAGAGGAAAAACCCTGCCTCTAGAAATTGTCTTAAAAGTCAAATGCGAACCACGTAATTGTTTTGGTGTAACAAACGGAGAATGGTGTTTCATGTACTCATCCTTCTTTAAGTTCATGCGAGGGGTGGAAGGATGGTCAACAGCTATTTCCGGTTTGGACTAAATCGGGAATAAAATCACCAAGGCTCCTTTGTGATAAGATTATTTTAGCCAATGAGCACATGATCTTTTCATTCCCGCAGGTCTCAAAACACCAACATATTCTTCTCCAATATGCTTCTATAGTTGCATCTTAAGTCTGACAATGTATCTATCAGCCTTAGTTTTCATCACTTAAATGAGCATATTTTTAAATACCTCGAAAAGGTGCTTATTGTCTTTAGCATACGAATTTCGTATCCTAACAAAATAAAAAGTATTAACACATTAAAGAAGTTTATTTTTTGGAAACCTATTGCGCAAGTGATGCAGTGAAATACATGCACAGCTAGGTCTTGAATAATTTAGCATTTTCTTCATGAAATAAGTACACAAAGCCTTAATTGTGCAATATCACAGCAATGTTTTAAGGAAATCAGTTCGTTAAGATCTACCAATTATTTTCAAGGAAAATGACCTAAGTTTGTTTATAAATTAGGAAATTATTTTATGCAATTTATCTAGTGAAGCAATTTATTAATATTACATAGATGAATTGGAAAGCTTTTCTGAACTTCATTGAGTACGAGTCTAAAATAATCTGTCGAAATCTTAGCTTAATTTACAAGAATTTTCGTTCGCTTACAAGAAGTTAAAGCATTGTTGACTAAAAAAACAAAACTGGATTTCTAATTCCTGTGACAAGTTTTCTGATATATACTAGAAATAACTTTTTCCCACATCATCTGAAACCTCAAATGTTAAATAGTTAAAAATGCAGTAATTTGAAAAATTTTGCAGGATTTGGGGAAAATAGTTTAAGATAAAACTTTGTGCAATAGAGCTATAAGATGTATAGACAGAACATATATGTATAGTAATGTATTATTATTATAATTATATACTGTAAATGTAATAAAAATATTTTTAAATTCTGAGTTATAAAGTACTTATTGTTCAGAATTCTTCAATTTCATGAAATATAGGAACAAAATTAATTTTTGCTATCATTATTACTACTACTTTCTCAAAACTGTAAAACAAGAAAACTATAAAAACACAATAACATGAAGAAAAATACTAATTATAATTTTGGACTATTGTTTATAGTAAAAAATTACTTTAATATTAGATTCATTGCAATTTCATTATGCTATGAGACTGAAGATAAAAATGTGTTTACTGTTTGTGTTTAATGCATGCACTTTTGGACGCTCAAAACCACTTTTTATTTTACGCTGACTCATTTTTTAAAAGCACGTGATTCCTTGAACCTTATCTCAAATCTGTATAAAGTGTAATATAGTTTTAAAGCACGTGATCAAAAAGGACTGCTGCACCACAAAAATTTTCTAAAGAATAAATTCCATGTGATTTATAACTGCATGGTCTCTAATATAATAAATACCGTAACTTCAAAATAAGTAATTAAATAAATAAATATTAATAATAAAGAAGGTACTCACCTGTGTTACCTAACAGCTTTGAAAATTGTGTAAAATCCGCGCAAAATATTGTGTCAGATTCCGTTATAGTTCCCGATCATGAATAGGATCAGGTTTTTTTCTACTTAGTGTCACTAAAAGTAACTGAGAAATAAGTCTTGACAACAACAGTATTAACACTAGCAATTATCTGATAACAAACACAAAAATAGGAGGCAGTGGAGAACGAAAGCTGAAAAAGTGCATGTACTGTAATCCAATCCGAATGAGCAGACCCCTGACGGTGACACACGCACTCACCCTTCGTTGTAACTGCGGTGAACTGAAGCCCGAGAAAAACCTGCTCTGTGCCAGACCTAGCTGTCATTTTTCCGTTTCCAATACGCATGCGTCATAGAGATGTCAATCTCTGACGTCACACGAACTCGTCCGCGCCTACGCTCCAATAAGAACCAATAACAGCACATGAAGGCGTGACTTCCAACACGGTAACGTACCAACCGAATACGAAATGCGTTACGAATGGCTGGTAGCATTGACATCTGCCATTGGAGGGGGCAAATGCCCTTTTTTTTTTCGCTTTAAAAAAACAAATAAACAAACCGAAAAGAAAGAACGGAGAAGTGTAGGGATTACATTTTTCGTTTTTAAGCTGCTTTCGTCAACAATGTTGCGTAACGTTTTTGTTGTTGAATATTTACCGACTATAGTTATTGAATAATGTGTCATACGTCACAAAAAACATATAATGTCGTCAACATAATATGACATTGTTTTGTTGTCGGTTATTGACCGTCGAAGGTCTTTCTGTTAAAAAAAAAAGTTTATTGCTGTTGCTCAGAGAGCTTTTAAATTTCCATTTCATATCGGAGTAGTGACCTTCCCCTTCAAAGAACCAATTTACAGTTCAGCGTTTACTAAGTGTCAAGGATACTTTCTTACGAATGAAAATGAAAGTTCTTTGACATTTTCAGGGCACTGTACTTCTTGAATTCCTTATGGAATGTGATTCCAGTAATTTAATATAATAATTTCGTGATAAGAAGAAGAAGTAAAGCTAATTAAGTTATTTTTCTTGGCTCAGAAATGCACTAAACATTTTTGTGTGTTTGGGTCAAATAACAAAGAAATGGGCCACAAGATCCTGTCAAAATTAAAGGAGAGATTATAGCAAATCAATATTTAAAAATCTCCAAAAAAAAAAAAAAAAAAAAACATTTATGCTCATTTTTTTTTTGTGAAAATTGAAGCAATAATGTCATCTATAGTGGGATATGCTAATAGTTTCTGCATTATGAATCGTTCAGGAGAGAAAGTATTCATGCTTGTAACTGTCAGCGACGAAAGATTTTGCATACTGGGAAAAAACAGTTTTGCTTCATGCGCCAAAAGGGAAAAAGCATTTACGTCAACTTCCTCTACGAGGCTTATTAAGGGTCGTTTCTTGCTGCCCAGCCAGTATAGTGGCTAGTGACTCTGACTGTCGTGGCGATGGGTTCCAATTCCGGAGAAGGTAAGTTTGTAACTGTCCGTCTCTTCAGAAGGGGCAGCGAGGGCCACCTGTTACGTGCTTCCATAATGAAATGGCCACCACTTCCGATGCCCTGTAGCGGGACAGGCTAATGGCTAATGTAGTCTGCATTTTTTTTAATGGTCGGGCCCATTTAGCATTCCTAAACAACAACAAGAACAGCAACAACAACAACAAAAAATAGTTCTTGTCTCTTGTAACGATGACCTGCTGGTTATGTCTTCAGTTCTTCGGTAGTGCTTGTGAACATGGAAAGTGAAGATTCTAGTGCAGGCTTCTACTGATTCAGCGGCCTAGTTTTCTATCAAGAAGAGGAAGAAAACAGGGAGAAACCATTATAACGAAAGTTTGAACAGCATGTATACGTATACGGGAGTTAAGATCTGATTGTAAGTGCAAACTTTTCAATGTTCATCTTTGATTTGTGGGAGTTAAAAAATAAAGGATTCTGAAAACTTTTCATGGACTAAGAAATTTTAATACCCGAACTCATTATCTCTCTGGTCTTATAACGTTTTTGCCTCTGATGCACCGACGTTCTAGTTTAGAAAATGAGGGATCTTCACAGGAAGGTGTCTTAAACAGGTACGTATTTCTCAGCTGGGTAATGTAATAATGTGCAAGTTCGCATAGACGCTGCTGCTTCATTCCACGGCATTAGAGAAAATCGGGTTAACAAATAACAGAGGTTTTAGCCATTGTTGGAAAAGCACTAGTAGACTGGAGAAGAAAACATACAAATCTAGGATACTATTTCTAAAATAGCTGTGTTTATCAGCTCTCTCAAGGGGGCGGAAATCTTATTTAAAAAAAAAAAAAAAAAAAAAAAAACTTGCCGGAAAAGTTAAAAGTCATAAAATTACACGACATGTATTAAACGAACAATCTCTGCCTAAGTTTAACACCGGATTCGGTTCATCAAGAAAGAGCATTTGTAGTCTTTGTTATATAGGGAAAGTAGATATTGATATATTTGCCAAAAGAACAGAAAAACTTGATGAAAGTGAAGGAAAAGCAAAACTGATTTAAGACCTGGAAAATAAAATGTCAGGACACGAATTTCATATGAGGAAGAGCAAATTAAAGCTTCATTTGGTTAATGTGATTAAGCAAAAACTCCAGGGCTGTCTGCCGAGGGAAAGGGAGGCCTTCATGGAGGAGTTTCTAATGGCAACTGGCTCGTATACACGTTACACATGAGGAAAGCCAAGAAAACTATCATGCAGCTAATTCGTTAGCGGGATTCGAACCTCGAACCTAACGACCAATGTTCAGCGACGTAAGCGCTCGCCCGTTAGTCGGCCTTGTAAATTATGACAATGAAAAGGATTTGAACTTACAAAATCAAGAGAAGAAACTGGGAAAAAAGAATTTTAGTCACCTAAAAAAATCGAAAATTTCTTTCTTACCTATTGTGTGTATATATATTTTGTTTGTAATACGAATTTCGTTAAATGAAGATTGAAAGTTTACTATTTCTTTAATTTCTAACAATACTTTTTTTAAAAAATTTTTTATAATTGAAATTACACAAATTAAACATTCAATTTTCTCAAAATTTCTGTCAATGGATATAAATAGCGCCTTCCTCCGGGTCTTCATTTGAGACAATATTGTACGACTAGAAGACTGAAAAATAAATACGAAATGAAGTACATAATAAGAAGAGTATTTTATTTTTGTTTCTAAAAAACATAATGCATAGTTTAATTCTGTATTAAAGAAAGTGTAACTCTAAAGCTGGATTTTACACCCAATTTTTATGTGCTTAATCTGAAATAGCATAGACAAACTGATCAGGCTTCTTTAAAGAATGTTCAGAAAAGCCAGCACAGTAAATATTTATTATTCTCATCAATATTTTAAAGAAATGAGTGGGATAAAGTCATTTTAAAACATTTATTTATACGAATTCTGAATACTGAAGGTCAGGATAGAAAAACAAATAACTTAAATTGGTTTTGACTGAAGATACATAATATGAAATGAAAGCTGGCTTCATTCATGTTATGTGTTATGAATGAAAAAGACAAAAGTTTACATTTACGAACAATGCGTTGAAAACTATATGTACGTTGAAACGCTTGCATCACATTGATTATTTATACGGGTGGTATATAACCATGCATTCATATCAATGGACACTTAAACACGTACTAAATTATACCACTAATTAATACAACAATTTTAAATTTCGAAAACTTTACAACATTCACCTTTAAAACAATGAAAAAAAAAAGGAAATAAGTGAATAAATTATTACATTCGCAAAACTTAAGGTTACATTCTAAAACCTCAACTATTACTATTTACAAATTCAAA
>KK112929.1:340490-350624 GCA_000611955.2 Stegodyphus mimosarum | reverse complement strand
TCATCTTAAATAAAATTATCATTCCAATTTCAGTTTTAAAAACTTTGTTTCTTTCTGCATTTTATTTTAAAAATGAAATAAATAGCAAAATGTTAAAAAAAAAATCCGAAAGCCTTTAGATTTTATATTACGCCCAAAGGGGCATTTTTGAAGGTTTTGTGTGTTACCTTTATTTATTAAATATCAAGTTATTCACACCTATACCACATAAAATTCAGTTCAACAGCAATATCACAAAATATCGTATTTTAATGTTAATAATGGATTAAAGTTTCCCTCACCTCGAAATATAGTCTGCGCAAACAGTTCGCGTTGGTGAGTTTAATCATATTTTGTCAAACGATTTTTGGCATTTGAAAAAAAGAGACTTAGGACACTGTGTTGGGAAATTTCTAAAAACAATATAGCTATTATTAAGGTGTATAAAATGGCACTATCACGCAACCAGATTAGAACCATCAATTACTTCCGGTTCTGTAGCAAAACGTCAGCTACAGAATGTCGTCATATCAAGCGTACAGCTTTAGATACTAATATTGTATCATATAACACGTGGCTACATATAAGTTTGGTATTACACATATAAGTTTTACACACACACATATAAGTTTGGTAAAGGAAGTTCAAAAACTAGAACTATGACATTCAAGCAGAGCGCTCTGACCGGCCAGCTGATCTTGAGAAGGTCCCATTCGTCTGCCAAAATTTGTGGAAGAAGATTAGTATGCAACCACTCGAGAGCTTGCTAAGGTGAGACACTCGAGAGCTACACTTGTCCATTAGTCGCTCTGTGCATAGCATAAACTTGGCGTGCAAGTTAAATCGCTGGGTGCTGTATGAGCTGATTCCAACAAATAGGAATAGACATAGTCGGGCTTGCACTAATCTGCTGGAATACCAACGCAAGGACAAAATTCTGAAATGATCCTCACTTGTGGCGAAAAGTGGATTTACTTCAACAACACAGACCAAAAAGGAGGTTGGTCTGCGTCTCATATGCAGCGTTGCAGAGCAAGATTTGACTAATAAAAAGATCATTCTTTGTATCTGGTGGGATTGTCGCGGTATTATCCCCACAGATTATCAGGAAAAAGGTAAAACCCTCGACAGTAAGGTGTACAGTGAGATGCTGTTCCGTGCTGGCGCTGCTATTAAGTAAAAACATCGAACTAAGTTGCGGAGCAAAAAGGTAATGATCCATCAAGATAATGCAAGACCCCATGCGTCTGCATTCACAGGCTGGCCTCTGTATGTACTCAAATGGGATTTTTTGCCACACTCACCATATAGCCCCGACATCGCATCTTCGGCCTTATTTCTCGCACCTGTAGCTACATCTTGCTAGTGCTGTCTTCCATTTTGCACAGGGGCCAAAGGCTTTGAAAAACTACCATAATGTCGGCAGAAAATCACATATTAGGGGGGTGATTACTACCCGCAGAAAAGATACAGCTTTCATGCTCTTTTTCCCTAACTTTATTAAACTTTATTAAGAACTTTTTTTGCAGAAAACTTTCGTTACAACCAAATGTTTAGAAACAGCTTATCTTTAGAATTGTCGACAGATAATTTTGCGCACTGAAGATAAGAATGTCTTTTTTTTTTTCGCCTGTAAAATGCTGCCATTGCTCGTTTTGAAATCGTTCAGTTTCTTAATTAAAAATTCGTTAAAGTTTTACAAAATGTGAAATAGTTAATAAAACAAATTCGAAATTCAAAATTCGTACTTCCAGGTGCCCATGTTGGGACAAAAAATTACGTTATTCAAAATTGGATGGCTGTAGGTAACGTCGTTTTTCACAATGCGAGAAACATACCTACATTATTCGCATTCTCCTTTAATTAAATTCTTTTAAAATAATACAAGGCGATAATATTTGGTCGCAAGAATTTGGAAAGGAATTCAACCCTTTACAGTGATTCAACACAAAATCCCGTTTCGAGACTAACAGACTAACAGCCCTTCTGAGCTAATGCTCCTGTAGGTTTAAAGAAAAAAAAAAGTATTCTTTACGTAATGTGTTTGTAATAAAAAGAACATTTCCAGGGGGAAGGAATTGAATTTTGCGAACATAATAAAGTTGAAGCTCTCTTTCTGCGAATATGAACCAAGCAATGTTTTCTCGCACTTCACTATCATTGTCAAATAAAATTAAACCGAATCCCATATCAATTTTATCTTTCGTCAAGAAGTTGCAATTTTGTAAGCTTCCATTAAAACATGCATAGATAACTGAGCGTCATATTCCAACTCCTAAAGCACGTATCATATTATTCTCTTCCACTTTAGTCATAGCTTTTAACTTGAAGATCTCTCGAAAATATTAATTTTCAACTGAAAAACTATTGAAAAGGGATATTTTGAAAAGGGCAAAACTTTAAAGTAGTGCGTATTATAGAAAGTAAAAACTGTAATAATTAAATTTAATGAAATTTTTTTAAATAAAAATATCAAAAACATTTTACAAGATTTGTTTTCTCGGATTAGACGACTGGACGGCCAGTCGCCCTTTAAAAACGGGAGTACATAAGGTATTTTCTCCCTCCTTTCAGCATACTTACGTTGGGTACCGGTAACACACTCGGCGCGTATTCGACAGGTTCGAGCTCCGGCAAGAACACTGCTCATTTTTCACATCTCCTGCTTAAAATGACCTAATGTCTCTACAAATATCTAAATTTTGTAAAAAAATAATTATGAATTCCTCGCCTAGCACTTAAGACTTGTGATTTGTACGCAAAATGGGTGCTGTGATATAAACTAATATAAATTTTATATAATATAAATACTTCTAATTGTAATATAAATTCCCCGAATGTGGGCCCTGTCGTGTTGTTTTTCGAAATCTTACGTGGAGAATGCTCATCTTGTTTTGAAGGTTAAGTGGGCAAAATTTCATCAAGCTCGGAGTGAAAGTGTAGATTTTTGTGAATGACACAAAGACAGACAAACAAATGGAGAGTCTTCATTATATACATAGAAGATCTTTAATGAATGCCACTAGAGTACTTCATGGTTCTGGCTAGTAATTAATAATAACTGAAATGCAGCCACGTTTGTTCTTTTTAAATCGTTTAGTTTGTTAATGAATAAGAGAAAAAATTTGAAAAAAAATTAAATCTCTTCGTTTTTCTGAAAGATAACCTACTGATTTTAATCTGGGCACTGGCAACACATTTGTTCAATGTTAAGTCTGCAAGGAGAATTAGTCTCTTTCCATAAAATTGCCAACAATTTAATCTGTCCGTGTTTCCCATCTCTTGCATTTTTGAACAATGCTCCTATGCCAAAAAGTAAAAATTGTAAAGATATATAACTTTTGAATTAAAATTTTTGATTTTCAATAAATGCGAAAAAAATTCCCCGACGCGATTAAGATAACATATGTAGAGACAACAAATGTAGTAAACTAGGGAACAATGCGTAAAACTTAAGATAAGAATCAAGAATTAAAAAGTAAACGTTACTTAATAGATACAACTATAAATACAATTAAAAAACATTTAAAATAGTAATAGTCTTCCCAACATTATTTAACGAATAATGTATTATTTATACATTATTTATACATGAAAGATGTATAGACTTTGCGATATGCAGTGACTTAAGGCATGCAATGTGCCAGTTTTCTCGCTATAAAGTTTCTGCCTTAAAAACTATTGAATGCTTTAACTTTTGCAGGGCAGTTATATTTCAAACGAATAATTTGCAAGCCAAAGAATTTTGGGAGAAGGATGTAAGACAGTAAATGTTATAAAATGGAACCCAAATCTCTCTCTTTCCTCTAATCGCATATAAGTTACCCCTCAGAAATCTTTCGTTCGATTGCAAAAAACGTGAAATAGATGTTAAAGATCTAGTTTAAAATAACAAATAAAGTGGTCTTTGAAAAACGGATTCGACGCAGCTGTTTTGCGGAATTTAATTGCAAAGGCTTACCCTTTTATTTTATTTTTTGAATATTGAAAGCTTAAAGCTCGGGTGTTTTATAAATATCTTGTAATATACATAATAACAGATTGCTTTGATCATTCAAACCATTAATATAAAAAGAAAAGTCCACTTTTTATAAATTCTTGTTAAATAAATGTAAAATAATCCCAACTTAATCTAATGATTCTAAACCTTCATTTATTCTAAATTTTCATGTTTGAAATATAAATTTGGAATATTTGGATCGATATCAATAACCTCCTAAATCTCTAAAAGCCTAAAATACACTTTATCTAGAAGATTCTTCCTTACAATTTATCAGAATGTAAGAACTCAAGCTGAGTTCGCGAAAGCAATATTATGCGATATAGGTATGAAAATGCTTCTTAAATACAAGGTAAATTTAATATTTTCTTATCATTTTTGAGACTACTAAGTCTCTACTAATTTTTTCTCTGCTGCAGCAAGAATTTTAAAGATATGTATTATTACTATTAGCTTAAGGATCTCAGAATGAAAGAATGCTGGCGTTACTAACCTTGAGGAATGATTGTCACTTGTGTGTCTCTGGCTCCTGAATTTATTGCGATTTCCAATCGCAAAAACGTTACTTTGTGATGAAAAATGTCTGCCTTTTACTGATAAAGAGCCTGATGATTTTCTAAATTATTCTACTGATGATAAGCAATTTTTTGAGTCAATAAGTCACGACATCCCAGGAGTACGTGAGGATTACCGAAGATAGCAACCGTCAAAATCCATTTGAAATTGTCTATGATTCTTCAACCTGTGTCTCATGAGATTATAAAACTACTTTAAAAAACAATTTTAAAAAACGTAGATCATCAGAAATCAGTAAACATTTTGAGATGAAGTATCAAGCGAATGCTGATGACGAGTTTTATAAAATTTTATTTAGTTGCTTATTAGTCCTGTTATCAACCTGTTGGTTTAGCAAAATCATGAACAAAGATGCTTCAGATTTTTTATAAAAAAAAATCTTATGTGTACACCACATGACTTCCTTGTACGAATATTAAATTATATGCATTTTGCATTTCACTTAAACTTATTGGATTGAACTAAATGTACTTCGTCGACAGCGCATAAACCACAACAGAATAAATGCACTCTTTAAAATTCACTATATTTGTTTATCATAGCGACACTCTGGCGCTAGTTTCACTTAACAACATTACATCTCATTCATTTTATAAATCAGAATGCACAAAAATTATGCATATCATCTGAAGAATTAACTAATCGTTGCGTCATGTTCTATTCAAATACTATAATAAATCTAAAATGATGTATAAAAGAAATAAAAAAAAAGTTTTCCACAGACGATTTAGTATTTTTTATTAAATTCAGTTCTCACTTCGCGTCAAGGCAAAAATGCATAAAAACTCAAAATATCTGTACTAAAGATTACGAAGTAAATCTTAAACACCTATTTCCTCGAATAAATTCCAGTACGGATTAAACATGATTTAATTCTCAATAATAAAAGAAGTAATTATCGTTGTTGTTGCGAAGCTTAGTTTGTCTAGATTGGCAACAAATCCACTATTCTGCTAAGTTTCAAACGTAAAACAATATGGCTGCTCTGGTAAAAATAATTAGGCTTAGCCGCACTTAAACAACTTTTAAATTGTTGATAATTTGACAAATATTGCATGCAGATTTACTAAAGGCATAAAAACATTAACCAGAAGATAAGAACAACATAATTCAATCATTTTTAAAGCAAAAACATACTTAATTGAAAACTCATAAAAGAAACGAAAATGAGCTCACTGAGCTGATATAGTGATTCTCTCTCTCTCTCTATATATATACTCTTCTGGTGCGGCCGATTGCAACTAAAATAGGAGGTGCACATCTACATGTTATAGCACTCCTATATACAAAATTTCAATGTTCTGAGGCTATTCGTTTTTGAGTTATGCCAGATACATACATACACAGTATGTGTACGTATGTATTCATACCTACGTATGCACAGACGCCACGAAAAAATCTCTTCAGAATCCTTTTAAATCAGTTTTATAATTTTTTGCGGGAAAAAAGAGTCTTTTATTCTGTTCTTACGTGAGGATGTCACACAAAAACACCGTTAAATTGCATTCGATAACTGTCAAAATGGATATTTTCATTGAAATATAATACCCGAAATTTTTCGCGATTACAATACTTTTTTTTACTTCGTACACGGGAGTAAAATTGTATCCGAAGCGTCGAAAGCTCATTACTCCATATACAATAAATTTTGCAACTAGAGAAATTATAACCGATTATGCCGATGCTAAATTCAGCAGCGTTGATAATTTACATGATTGTGAATGCTCTGATCCTTTCAAAGATTTAAAAATTCATTTAACATATTTCATATTTTATAATAATTAAACAGATTTTGTGAAAAAAAAGCACAATTTTTTCACTTATTAAACCCTGAAATGTAGTTTTTTAAAAGTCCATTTCTTAGTTACAATGATAAGGTAAGTTACATTTCGCATACCCTTTATTAGCTAAATTAATTCGTGGTCTGCCCAAAAGACGCAATATATCTGTTAACTGTCCAAAAGCTTTTCAAATTTAAGTTTTAGAAATTGCTATTAGCCAGGACGACATGTATTGACTTCAAATACATGTAGCTTAAAGCAATTTTTCTCAGAATGTACATTCTAGATTTATATTTTGAAGCCTGATGTTTAATATAACTCAACCATATAATTATTAATTAATTAGGTATGCATAAGAAGGATTAATATAAATTTTCTTCAACGGTCTTTAATAACTATGAAAAACTATGCATCCGAGCAGTACATTCATAGCACGGACATTTCATAGAACCGACACTGCATAGGCTCGGCATTAAGTAGGACACACACGATGTAGGACTTACACGGAGTAGAGCTGACATTAGTTAACGGCATACGATCGCCCAGGTAAAGTAGAAATTCTGATAATTATGTACTAATGAATAAGATGGTAAACGCACATTTGTCAGCTTTACAGATTGTCGAGAACGGCGCAAATCGACAAATCGTAGGAAGTCCCGTCGTGCAATAGGCGATGCGATGACTAAATGTAGCTTAATATTATATTAACAATAATACATAGACAAAAGGGAAACAATTTGATTAAATTATTATTTTTTAGAGTATTTGAATAGGATTAATTACAGCACTCACACAGAACTGACAATGGCATTGAGTCAAAAATGTTTTTTGATCTGTCTTGTCTTTCCCATACTGGCAGTGAAGCTGCTAGGTTCTACGCAATATCGGTCCTGTCCCGCATTCCTATATATATCTGTGGTCAAAATTTCAGGCACTTAACTTTGAAAAATTTGACTCTATTCTTAATAGTAGCTGAAGTACTTGACGTTGCCTGGCTTTATGCGGAATGAGAAAGCTTCATTTAGGAAGAAAGGGCTGCATTTTCGAAATCTCAGGTAGAAAGTGATTTTGTTCTTATTTTCGTCCAAGGAGATTTGCTCAAAAATTTTTAGCCTCGAATAAGGTATTATTTAGGTAGGAAACAAACATTATTTTTTTCGCACCTTTTATCGAAAAGTTGGAGAGCGCACTACGTTTTTCGATTGTTCTTCAGGATGTAAACAAACAAACTATCCGGTATGCCATGGTGCTTTCAAGTTAAGTTTGCCGCCTAGACTGTATCGGCGTTACCAAAGGGACCAGGTTCGAATTCCAGAGAAGGAATGGATGTAAAATTGTCTGTTCCTTCATAGGAGGTAAAGGTGGCCGCCTATTAGGTGCCTCCAGAATAAAATGGCTACCACTTCTGGCCTTAGTAGTGGCCAATGCCGCTATAAGCATGTGCCCGCCATTGGGAAAAAGAAGTTAAAAGCTGTTACACAAGGTGATTGCCTTGTATCTTGTTGATTGCTGTAGCAAATGCAAGCCGGTTGGGAAATGCAATCGCTTAAAATCGATTCAGTCTCTGGTTATCAACGGAATACGAGAAATGAATACATCTTTGATGATGGTGGCCTTTACTACGTTACGCAATTGATTCTTCTCTGTTACACTACGCAATAGATTCCGTAAATCTTTGTTCCATTGCAAAGATTTGGCTGGTCGATGTTACATATAACATGATAAGAGATCTTTTATTTAAAGTGAGTATATGTGGTAGTATATTGAGGCACTCAAGAGCATTTAACACTTTTGTCGGCCAATGCGCAACTTGCTCTATTTATCCGTCGATCCATTATTTGAAGATTTGAACTTTTCTGTGTTTACCTTTATGTGTTTTTGTTCGGATATTAGCCTTCAGAAAACAACCATCCACTTTTGGAAGTTTCTTCGCGGTTTTCGAAATATTCCCGAGAACACACATTTAAAAATTCTACTTTAAATATTCTACACCATACTAAAGCGTAAACCAACACAGTGCCATTTAACGATTTTAGTAAGAACTGACAGCGAGAACGCGAGAGCTGTGATGGGAACTTAAGACTGCTGACGTGATTTCAAAATTGAAATTTTGTAGAACTGATAATATTCTCCCTCCTTCCAACATGCCTTTGTGGTGTACCGTAGCACACTCGGCGCTTATTCGAGAGGTCCAGGTTTATTGCTCAATTTTCATGTCTCCTGCTTCAAAATAGCCTAATGACTGTACAGTTGCGCCTAAACTAAAATGTGGTGAACAATATTTCGTCACCACCCGGATCTGGCGACTGGGCGACCTGTCGCCCTTTAAAAAGGGGAGTACATAAGGTATTTTATCCCTCCTTCCAGCATACTTTCGTTGGGTACCGGTAGCATACTCGGCGCGTATTCGAGAGGTTCGAGCTCCGGCAAGAACACTGCTCATTTTTCACATCTCCTGCTTAAAAAGACCTGATGTCTCTACAAATGTTTAAATTTTGTGAAAAAACAATTATAAATTCCTTGCCTAGCATGTATGACTTCTACTGACAGCGGGGACGCAACAGTGGGGAAGTGAAGTTAAGACTGGTGATGTGTACGCAAAATGGGTGTTGTGATATAAACTAATATAAATTTTTAATATAATATAAATACTTCTAATTCTAATATAAATTCCCCGAATCTGGGCCCTGTCGTGTTGTTTTTCGAAATCTTACGTGGAGAATGGTCTTCATCCTGTTTTGAAGGTTAAGTGTGCAAAATGTCATCAAGCTCGGAGTGAAAGTGTAGATTTTTGGGAATGACACAAAGACAAACAAACAAGTGTTTGCCTTCATTATATACATAGGAGATCTTTAATGAATTCCACTAGAGTTATTTCATGGTTCTGGCTAGTAATTAATAATAACTGAAATGCAGCCACGTTTGTTGTTTTTAAATCGTTTAGTTTGTTAATGAATAAGAGAATAAATTTGAAAGAAAATTAAATATCTTCGCTTTCCTGAAACATAACCTACTGAAGAAAGTATTTTAATATGGGCACTGGCAACACATTTGTTTGCAGTTCTTAAGATTTTTTGTTAAATTCTAAAAATAAATAAATAAATAAATAAATATTTTAAGTTCTCTCGAGTGGCAACACAGTTCTTTTGTACTGATGAATTTTCAGATTAAATTTGAAACATAATATATTATGCCTTGCACAATGGCAACACAAAGCTTATAATATATCTAAAGCCACCAAATTTCGAATAATTTAGTCCTCCACCCAGGTATGGGCGCCTGAAAGCCTGAATCTTGAATTCGAATTTGTTTTATTAATTATTAAAACGAAGGTCAAAAGGGTTATTAGCTCAAAAGTAAGGGCTGAATCCCTTTTCAAATTCTAGCCACCAAATATTGTTACCCTGTATTATATTTTAAAGGAATTAAATAATGAAGAATCTGCATGAATGTATATATGTTTCTCGCATTGTGAAAATACAACGATGTCTAGAACCATCGCATTTAGTCTTCCACCTGAATATAAGCACCTGTTTTAGTCATCCAAAATCTTGAATTTCGAATTTTTTTATTATCTATTTCATATTTTTAAACTTTAACGAATTTTTGGTTAAGAAACTCAACGATTTCAAAGCACGCAGTGGCAACACACTGTACAGAATAAAATGTTTTTTTATCTTCAGCGCGCGAGACTGTCTATCAGAAGTTCTAAGGCTATGCTGTTTTTAAATATTTTTAATCCAAGAGAGCGCTAGCCAAAATACTCTCAAAATGTGTATACACACACAACACACACAC
>KK112929.1:297493-340438 GCA_000611955.2 Stegodyphus mimosarum | reverse complement strand
TCTTCGGGCTCTCTGAAAGCTTTCAGAATTTTTTTTTCATGTTCTATCTTTGTATACGCAGTTTTCAAACTTTACTTGATTTGATTTAGTGTAACGTATTATAGCTAAAATTGGTTTTTTAGCATAAATATTTTGAATACATTGAATATAATAATTTTAATCTTAATTTAGACACTTATTCATTGACGTAGCATAAAACAATTTTAGATCATAAGCAATAATAAAAGAAGTGGTTAACGTTTTGTATAATAGGTATGGGGAGTATAGAACAAAAAGTAAAGTAGTAATTTTCATTAGAATAGCTACAGTCATAATAAATTCACATGTGTCCTACAAGGACACCGCTTGCTTTGCAGTAAGTTAAGTTGCTTTGCAGTAAGTTTAATACCAATAAAAACTTATCTATTTCTTCAGTTCACTCACTCACACAAACACACACACACATACACACACACACATAAAAAAAAAGAATTATGATACTCAGAACGTGGATTTTTACACCGCGTGAAACTGACATAATAGTTTTTTCATGGTGATCATTAAAATAAGTGTACTTTATTAGAGCTAATTTTAGGGTAAAAAGAAACGGTAGAAATTTTAGCAATAAATATAATTAAAAACTTTTCAGGAGAAAAAAAATATCTATAATTTAGATATTTTCATTTCAACCGAGTTGTTAACTACCGTCAAGATTTTTTCAAAATCATTTAGGTTAATTGCTATCAATCTCGAACAGCTAAATTCCTATCACCATGTACGTTTTAGTAGAATTAGTAATCTTTATCTTTTTTTGGGGGGGGATAGTAAAAATACACTACAGAGCTTATTTCCGCATAGACTACGCGGGCGGTCGAAGCTGCAGTAGATAAGATTTCTTGGCCAATTAAGCACACTATCTTAAAATAAAAAGATATTGACTTGGTGACGCAGGAAAAATCGCATCCATCACACCTTTCTTCCTTTTAATCAAACTAGCGTCGGCACGAATTGGGCAACGACTTTAACCTACATAATATTTTAACTGCGACTTCGACAACGACGACATGTTAATCCTGAATTAGTATCCGCGGAACATTTCGCCTCTATTCGCGTTTGTTGCAGTGACATGTCCTTCGTCCTGCCGATCAAACTCTTTTAATTTGTCTAGTTTTTTATGTGCTTCCTATTCTGCCGAAAAGACGATTCCTGCGCATGTGTCGATAAGAATCAAAGAAACAGTAAAATAAGTTGTTTATGTCGATTTTTCGGCCTGATTTCCAATGAAGACGAAATGGCGGACGAAAGATGGATGGTAAGGTTGTTAATCTGTCCATCGGCAAGGCTTTGAAGAGACTCGAGCTTGATTTATAACAATCAATTCTGAAAAATTACGAAATGCTTGGAAAAATTATTCAAAACAGTGCAAAATTTTGAGAAAGGTAGCATTTCAGAAGAAAAAAGATTGCCACGTGGTCATTCTACTTTTCGAAGAAGTGAGAACATCAATCAAACATCGATGATTATTTGAACGTATATTTTGGGTTAGTTTACGCTGAACGTTAGACTAATAACTGTTATTCGTATTTAACTGACACTGTTATTCGTATTTAGCCACTACCTTCTGTTTGAATATATAAATCTTAACTGCTAACACAAACGTTTAGTTCAAGGAAAACAAAATAGTTATCTATAAAGAAAGGTAAATATACAGCCACACAGATAGGTAAATCCAATATTGTTTGAATGAATTCGCGAACGATTTAGTTATTCAAAAACGGAATTGCTAAATTTCTTTATAAAAATTAAGAGACTTACGTGGGAAGCCCTTTTGACCATTTTCAACTTCGTACGACTTTAATCAGCCGAAATATTAATTAAAAATTCTGAAAACGCTAATTTTCCCATTGCTTTCTCTGACTTGCAACAGTCTTGTCCGCTGGAGATAAAAATCTGTTTTATGTCGAGAAGTGTTGCCATTGCTCGCTTTCAAATCGTAGAGTGTGTTAATAAAATGTTTGTAAGTCTTACAAAATATGAAATAAAAAAAAAGAGATCTGAAAGGTTTCAGATTTTAAATTACGCCCAAAGAGGCGCTTTTTTTAACATTTTGTGTGTGTGTTACCTTTAATTTATTAAATATCATGTTCTTCGCACTTAAACCATAAAATTCACTTCAAGAGCAATATCGCAAAATAATTTTAAAATGAGCATATCTTTGGAATTTCCGATACACAGTTTCACAGTTCCGATACACAGTTTTGCTCTTATAAATTTTAATACAATGCCTTTCACTATGTTTTTGAATTATAAAATAGGAATAAGTCTCTTTAAAAAGAGCAGAAAAATATCTTTAAATCCACAGCTTCTTTACAGGCGACAATTTTAAAGAAAAAAATAGATAATAAAAAAATTCCAAATTCGGGCTTCCAGATGCGTATATTCGGGTGGAAACGTATGTTATTCAAAATTGGATGGCTGTAGGTGCCGTTGTTTTATCACATTTGGAGAAATATACATGCATTTGTGGAGATTCTTCATTAGTTAATTTCTTTAAATATAATACAGGGCTGCAATATTTGGTGGCAACAGTTTGAAAAGTGATTCAGACTTTTAATGTTTCCGACGCAAAATCGCAAAACAAAAACAATAGTCCTTCAGGGACAAAGCCCTTTGGACTAAAAAACCCATATCTTATTTCTTGCTTAAAATAGGCTCAATGTTGTTTAGAATAGAATAGATGAATCTGCGAGACAGATGTCTCTCAAATCTTTTTAAACACAATATACGAAAGTAAAGAAATGACTCAAAGATGGAGAATAGGTCATACCAATTATAAACAGATAGAGAATATTTCTCTCTAGAAGTATGAAAGTATCGTCTTTTCAAAGCTATTTATTAAAGTTCTCTGGAAAGCTGATTTTTGCTACGTCACACTGCAAAGACCATTAGACAGTTCAGATCGTGAAATTCGAAAATTCAGTTGAGCCTTGGTTGGGAATCGAATCGCGAATCTTACAGCTGCTAACTGAATTTGCTAATTATTTACACTATGAGAGTACAGAATGGGAATAGGAGAAGAGATATACAGCATTAACAAGATCGATCATTTGATTCTTTTTTATGCTCTGATACCCCTTAACGCCTTGAAAGCAAAGTTTGCGTAAGTCATGTAGACATGGTTGCCTGGCGGACAATTTCGCATACTTAGTAAATACTTCGGGAATTCTTTCATGAATGCAATTCGAAATGATGAATGAATTCGAATGATTCGAAACTTTTTTCTATTAACTCTTACATTATCTCGAGTAGATGTGTAAGGTTTCAGTTAAACTAACAAAGTTTTATTTTAATTTGCCTTTTTCTATCTGTTCTTATTTCAACTTCCCGTTAGAATAAGCGCGCGTTTCAGCTTTATGCTAATTTGAAGTGGAGCCAAGTACTACTTCGCTTTTGTAGCTCTGTGAGCAACGACGATTTAATTTCTACTTAATTTTAGTTTAAATTATCTGATTGTTCAGTTTAGACCCAAGTGGCGGTCATTATTTTCTGTATCCCTCCCGAGTTGGGAAGTGGCTGTAAATAATTGTGGTTTAATAAAAGAGGATTTTAAATCCTTCTTACGTATAGTTATTCTACCATTTAATCACAGTATTCTACCACAGAACATAGCTGCATTCAGTTCCCTGTTCAGGACCAGGATTTAGTTACTTTCACGACGATGTTTGCCAAGAATATGCACCGAACACTCAGTCCTGACAGATGGAAATCCGCTTTATTCGGGTTTTTGTTTTCAAAGTAGCATAAAACTCATTTGGTACTATCAAAAGCAAAACTCCAAATTCAGTGTAAGATTAATCTCCAGAGTTTTTTTCATATTATCGGGTTAGATTCAACGAATATGCAAGTCATATTCAATGGCCCGATTTCGGAACTTTGCAGACCATTCTTTCATCCTTCATTTTTTTAGTTCATTTGCTACCAAGAAGCAATGTATATAGCCATAGTTAACTTCGCAGCCTACTGCACCGCATGTAAAGCGCTGTGAATTTAAAATTAAATTTTCTCATTTGTAACATTTTGTCTTAGCAAGCAAACAAGTAAAATGAAGCTAAAAGATCGTCTGCTAGAATGAGCTTTGGGTACGAATAAAATTCAAGAGAATGTGTAAGACATTAAATAAATCGCACGCCTAAGCGAGCAAAAATCTGGTCTTTCACAAAAGAAATAAACATAAAAACACATCTCAAGGAAAAATGGCAATGACCTGTTCAGACATATGAATAGAAGCTTATTTACCAAATTATGTGTATGACTATTTATTCGGAATGCCACATAAAAGAAACTGAACTTGATCAGAGTAGAATTTGCATCAATTACCCCAGGCAAACGATATCTATGTAATTAAATCACAAAGAAAATTATTATACACCTGCTCTGTAGGGTAAATTGAAATCAACAGAGTTCATCTGAGAAGTAATAAAAAACTTTTTTACACGCTGATATGTTTCGTCATTTTTAACCATGGAGAGAATAAACAATGAAAGTAATATTTGTGGGTATCTGTAAGAACATGAAAACATGAAACAAATATGAAACAGCAAAACTTGATATCTTATTGGCAAGAGAAAATCATCATACTAATCCGTCACTTCATTCAGCAGATTACAACAATAAATAAAAAATAATAATAACATAGAAAATAATTATAACAACTAGAAAATTGAAAATTAAAATTGTTATAATTAGCATATTTTCATGACTTCATTTATATTAAACATATATATTAAATTTCATGAAATATGTTAACTTCAGATTTTACTGATAATAGGTGTTTCAAATTTTTGTATTTGTGTTGCGACGAGCACTAGCGCATCGTCTGTGAGACTATCTGCGCAGTCGCAAAGCATTACCATCGTTACCAGCTTTTGCGCTACCACGGTTATTGTTAAAAATAAAACGAAAATGCTGTTCTAAAGATCTGAAGTTGTGTTTTAATTGTTTATTCGGACAACATTTTTTAAAATACACTCATGTCCATAAATTAAGAATAATGCAAAATCAGGCAAAGGAAGAGTTAGAAGCGAAACAAATTTGACTTATTTGTAAAGCTTATTTATTAAACAAAAGGTAAAGAGCAAAAAAAAAAAAAAAGATGCTATATGTTTGGTATTATTAAAAAAATTAGCGATGTTTTCTCCCTGGAGCAAATTACAAAAAAAACCTATTTACAAAAAACCAATATTACATGGCTGGTATGATTGTTAATACATTGTATGTCTCCCAGACGATGCAATACAGTCCGTACAACGCCTAGGCATGCTGAGTATCAAATAATCGATCTGATCTTGGGGGATATTACACCACTCAGAAAGCAATGCTCTCCGAAGTTCCGGTAGACATGTAGGAGGAGGTTGACGGGCTGCAACTCGTCCACCAAGCATGTCCCACACGTGCTCTACTGGATTTATGTCCGGTGAGAATGCTGGCCAGTCCATACGGGTGATAGCCTCCGACTGAAAGCATTCACTTACGATGTTTGTACGGTGAGGATGGGCGTTGTCATCCATAAACACAAACTGTGCGCCCATGGCGCCCCGAAACAAACGTACATGTTGTTCCAGAATGACGTCCCGATAGATTTGGCTTGTCATGGTTCCCATTTGAACATGCAGGTCAGTTCTGAAACCCAGAATAATTCCATCCCAAACGAGCACTCCTGCACCACCGTAACGGTGTCGTTCAATGATGTTTTCTTGGTGGTAACGAGTATCTGGAGCTCTCCATATGAAAGTCCGGCGAGAATCAGACTGCAAGCTAAACCTGGACTCGACGGAAAACATCACACAAGCCCACTGTTGCGGTGTGCACAATGCATGCTCTCTACTCCAGGTTAACCGCAGGCGACAGTGAGTTCCAGTAAGTGGAATGCATCTCACAGGTCTACGAGCATATAGACCAATCTGCCCTAAGCGTCTGTACCCGGTCTGCCTTGAAACTGTCGTACCAGTGGCTGAAGAGAGCTGACGAGACAGGTCTGAGGCTGTGCTCCGCCTGTTTCTTTTGGCAGTAACTGCCAAATATCGGTCCTCATTCGGCGTTGTAACTCTGGGAAGACCTGTGCTGTAATGTCTACTCACATTACCATCATCTTGGAATTGTTGCCAGAGCCTGGAGATGACATCGCTGGGCAATTCCAAGTTCGTCTGATACTTCCAGTTGGGTACGTCCACATTCCAGACGGCCGACAATTCTACCACGTAAAAAATTATCCAGATGCGTCCTTTGTGTCATAACTATTCGGTTATTGCACTGAAATGCTTATAAAACGCTTGCGAACAATTTTACTCCTTTGCCTGTATTTCTTATATATCACTCTCTTACACTCTCGTCATTGTGACGTACCATCGGTGTCATCTGGTTACTTCCTGAAATTTGCATATGATTCTTGAGGATGTGTGTAGTGATTTTACAGGTGATATGTTTTCTTTAGAGTTCGATTTCCGCGTGATTTCGAATTATCCTTAATTTATGGACATGAGTGTAATAGGTATACATTCAGTGTAAGTCTTCAGACTTTGCCAATTCAATAAGCACATAGTACTATAATCAAAAGTGATTCATTATTCTTTCCAGTTGTGATTCTGATTAACAGAACTCCTACAGAAGTTGCACGAAATTCTAAGCTTCTGTGGGACACAATTTGAAGAGCCTAGTATTGGCGACTCGAACTTCGAAAGCTATAAAAAAAATATATGATGTGGACACTACATGACTTCCTTGTGCAGCTTACTAATTTGTGCAGAATATTTAACTTATTTCCTTACATTTGTCATTAAATTTACTCAGTTCTTTCTTCACGGCAAGGCAAAAATACATAAGAACTCAAACTCCTTAAAAGTTTTTGAGATCTTCATTAAAAATTTAAAATACAAGAAAACCTAAAACACAAAATGTAGTTAATATTAGTTAAAACTTTTTACAATTAAAATTAGAGTTTCTATGCAGAAACAAACAATTCGGCTAGCGGGCAGGAAGACAATTTTTTTGGTGCACAAAACTGAAAATTTACTTTTGGTCCCACTCGGCAAAACAGACTGAAATTAGTGCTCAAGCTGACTTAATACACTATTCTGCTAAGAGTTTCAAATGTATTCAAATGGCAACATCGTTAGGCTTAGTATTAGTTAAACAACTTTTTTTGTGTTGATAATTCTACAACTATTGTCTGCAGATTAATTGAAGGCATAAAACGTCAACCATGTAACATAAGAAACATAAGGACAACATAGTTCAACTACTTTTAAAGCAAAAATGACCAATTTACCAACTTATAAGAATAAAAAAACTGAGTTCACCGAGCCGGTAATAGAGTGGGTATATACGTTTATCACTATATACGGTAACATAGTGGGTGTATACGTTTGGGGCCGCCAATTGCAATCAAAAAGAGAGTTGCACAACTGCATGTTATTGCAATCCCATATACAAAATTTCAGCGTCCTGAGTTTATTCGTTTTTGAGCAAGATAAATACGTACGTACGTAGAAAAGTCACGAAAAAGATCCCTTCAAATCTATTTTAAATCCCTTTTACAGTATGTTTTGGAGAAAAGAGCCTTTATTCATACAGGCAAAGCGTATGTATACTATATATGCGCTTTGCATACAGGTGTCAAGAAAAACTTCGTTCAAATGGATTCGAGAACCGTCGAAATGTACATTTTCTTTGAAATATGATACAGAAATTTTTTTTGCAGTTACAACACTTCCTTTACTTCGAACAAGGAAGTAAGAAAAGAAAGAAAATAAATAAAAAATAAGTAAATGAAAAAAAAATTATGCAAAAATTGATTTTATTTTATTGAACAACGTTTCTGCTTGCTGAAATTACTAAATCTTTTCTTTACTAAAATGTGTTCAGAACTACGTGGTTTTGCCTGATGGTCCAAACTGACAGCGATATCCATAACCCGAATAATGGATGAAAGATTCCAAGAAATAAACAGATGTTTCTATTTTGTAAATTAAAACTGAAATATTAATGCTTACCAAGTAGTAATTTGTAAATGAAAATTGAAGATTGTAAATGAAGCAGTAAGTATAATATGTTTAGACTACGTTTTCAAAAACTAGATGGCAACCGCAGGTAGTTGCAAATTAACTTGCTCGAGCTATATGACAAGAGTAGAAAAAGATCGTCTGTTGCCTTGGTAATCATCCATTGCCTTGGTGATCATGCATTGCCTTGGTGATATTCTTTTAGTTTTCACTGTTCTTTTTTATTCAATAAATATGCCTTCATGAATGCAGTACGCTTGAAATTTTACTTACATACGTTCTATATAATACGTAAACGAAAACTGAAATATAAAATGAACCATTAAAATGTGAATACCAATCTTAGTTTCAAATGGACACAGATTTAAAATGCAACAAGAGAAACCTCTTCTTCTATCTGTTTGCTGAATACACAAAAATGTAAATATTTTAGAGAAAGAAGTGGAAGTCAAAGATATTACGGAATCTAAAAAATGTTTTAAGATTTTTAAGCACCTTGATGAATTACATTACTGGGGGGAAAACGGAAGGGGGGAGAAAGTTATAAAACAAAAACCTAGAACTAAAGGAGGAAACAAAAACCCAAATAAAAGTAAGTCTTATGTCACGTTCAAGGTACAGATGATATTTGGAAATGCATTTTTCCATTAGTTAGAGAATGTGTTATTCTCTACATTTAAGGCTAAGATACATAGTATCCACAAAAAAGTTTTCCTTTAACAATGTCCAGCATTTATTAACTAGGCCATCGGAGAAAGTTCGCCGAATCCGTTGGTCACTTGGCCATTTTGTCATCCAGGTTGCTGCACAGGATGCACCGCAGAGGGATCTAGTGGTTAAAACGACTGAAGTAGTAAGTTAGTCTTACTGACAGGAAGAGCTAATTCAGCTACCTTTAGAAATAACTTCTTAAAGACATGCTTATGATACATAGACTTTCGAAGGCGTTGTCTTATTAAGTAAGCTAATTATTCTAAATTTATAGGATTATAATAATTAAATTTAAATATTTTGTGTAAAGCACGAAATTTCTCGCTCAAAAGCATTTTGCTTATTTAACCAAAACTAAGTTATGTTTCCTTTCCTGAGTGCAAGGCCTCACAAATCAATCCAAAATCTTGAAGTCTAATAACGTGCGATACTGCTTGCAGATATCCAAGTATCTCTTATGTACTTCATAAATGGAGGTTAATTCTTTACAAATAGATGTTAAAGGACTGACATGGAACTGTTTTAGGGGCATTTATCAGAAATGCTTGACCTAACTTTTCTTTTTCCCTGAGGGAAATGTGATTGCGAATCTCGGAAAGAAAGCTATTGAATTATTTTTTTTGCTGACACTCGATGCAAGAAATTGCGGATCAAACAGGAAACCGATTAGGAGATCTATGACAACCAAGTAAAACCAAAAACTCCTCCTTTCGGTAATTTATATCCGAGATCATTAAAGTGTTTTACGAGGTCGTCCCGCGGGCTAATCCAATAGTTGTCCATAGCGAAATCTAACCGACCATCTTGAAACCATCCATCTCTTGAGACCTAATACAGATGTGAGCGCATTTCGGAGTTAGTACCGAGACTGAACGGTAATTTTTTTTAAACTTTTTTTTTTCCATTTTCGCATCAGTGAGTTCACTTTAAAAGACAGCGAAATTGTGCATTTTTTTTCGTTTGCCTTATATTTGGCTATTTAGAAGCCTTGGTTTCCCGTATTTTGTACAAATTGATTCTATTTAAAAAGGGGAAAAATATTCAACTCTAAAGAAATTAAAAATAACGCTATCTGAAGAAGATATGCTTCTACCATACCGGTGCCTATTAATCTGGGACAGCAGGTGGATTAATCTCGGGTATGATAAACCAAGATAGTCTGAGATTCTAGACACACCTCCTTTGGAAGAAATCTTATCTCCACTTTCCTATTACATTTTATGAGGCAAGAATAAAAATAATACTTTAGTTATATGTATAAATCGATATAATTTCTTAACTGAAATTTAATTTTTCGTTATGATTAAATAGGCTGCAGAGACATTAGAATTTTTTGAAGCAGGAGATGTGCAAAATGAGCAACGCCCTCGAACTTGGACCTCTCGAATACGCGCTGAATGTGCTACCGTTACACCACGAAGGCATGCTGGAAACACAGAGAAAATATCCTACATATTCCCCTTTGTAAAGGCGACTGGGGATTAGAGGACCCAATGGCTAAATCCTAGTGATGACAAATTATTGTAATACCCCCTTTGAGTTCGGGCGTCACTGTAGAGTCATTAGGTTTTTTTTTTTTTTTTTTTTTTTGAGTAGACGCTTTGAAAATTTTTTTTTTTTGAAGCAGAAGACGTGAAAAATATGCTATGCCCTCTCCAGGATACGAACTTGGACCTCTCGAATACACGCCGAGTGTGCTAACGTTACACCAAGAAGACATGCGGGAAGAAAATACCTTATAATGCATTACCAAAAAAGCTTTTGTTATTGGAATTATACGGTTTAGCAAGTGAACAATAATGCGGATTTAGGATTCTCTGCTATTCTGAGACTGACACTTGTAAGCCTAGGATGTAATCAACATCTAAGATATTTGCATTTACGTAAATGCAACTAAAGTAATAAAATCAATAGCAAGGAATTTAAGTAAAAGTGTTAGCAGTAAGCATGGTTTGGTTTGCGCAGGAAAAAACTGAGTTTGCTTTTTACAAATTTAGTGAGAAGGCTATAAATTAGTCAAAAGCAAAATAAGTTCAGAATTCAAGAGGAAGAAATTACAAATGGGTAGTGGAACCTACACCCCAGTTATCGCAAAACAAGACATCTTCAAGATGTCTTACCTAAACCAAGCAGAACTTATACAGAACCTTCATATCCGCTTATTTCACATGACCACCAATAGTCTTTGTAATTTTCAACCAGCCCTTTGTGCCCCCAGTATCTGAGCAGGAAAAGGAAATGCCAGAGTTCTGCCCTGCTCGCCCCAAAAATGGATAATGAGTGGCAGGAAGAAAATATCACAATATAATAACCTCCTAAAATGTGTATTTATTATTATGGTTTAAAAATATTTAAAAAAATGAAAAGAAGCCTATGATGTAATATAATATCAAACTTACGATATGTTGTGTAAATAAACTCTATTGTTGTCGCTAATTATAAGAATGTTTTAGAGCATCAGAGAGTTCTTTTAAAATTCTGCTCTCGAATCCAAATCCATATTACGTCAGCATAAGAACAACGTATCAAACTTGCTTGTTATGTGTCAGTTACAGATCTTACGTATAGATGTATCCAGTGAGTTTCACACGGAAGCACATTAATTTTTTTGACAGTAATATAGGTAATAAAGAAGTTGAGATGAAAATATTACGTTTCGTTACGCTTTGTTAGAACACTTACGTTACATTTAGCAAAGACCTCCGGTACTGAGGATTTACTCTATGTGTCTTTTCTCAAATCATTCAAAAGTGATTTGCACCAGATAAGAAAAACCTTCATTTAATTCTAAGACGAAAACTGAGGATAATTACTATGGTACCATCGTTAAATAAATGTTGATATTATTTGTTTTATTGTTCGATGTGTCATTTTCCGCCCTTTTCACTCTTCGTTTGGCAACCGGTGATTAGGACACATTACGAATGGACGTGACTACGATGACCGTAGGTGTATTTTATAGTTTGCGATTGCTCACATCTGCTCCAAGTAAGAAAAGGAAGTGGAAGAAGTGTTAAGCTCTAACGTCTAATCACGAGTTGCTTGTGTGTATAGGAACAATCGCTGTTATAGCAGCTTACTTTCCTTTAAGAACTAGTCCCTCTTTTAAGGAGCTTTCATCAAAAAATTTCAAAAAGCTGGAAATAGTAGCAAATTGTTTTTAATGCTGTTAAAAATTTATTATTGAACGCAGAGTTATGTTTTGCGTTACATAAATATCAAACAATATTTATTTTTTAATTACTTGCAGTAGTTTAAAAAAGTCGGAATTATATGTATGAAAAATATGAATAAAATTAACTAAGCTTAAAAAACAAAGCAAAACAAACAAACAAAAAAAAATTTCGCTTAATTTCGAATCTTCAAGTTTATGCCACAGCGGTTAGTATGTGAGAGCGTAGAATTAATGCCGCTTAAAAAGGCTCGGGTTTCACTCAAGGATAAAATATAGATGTTTTTATAACTGCAGTATTTTTGCGATACGAAATCATTTGGAATCCATTGGCATGAAAGTCCTATCGAATAATTCCTGATAGGGTAGAAAAGGTAAAATATCCTCTTATTCCATGCATTAGTGTGTTTACGAAGAAAAGTAAAACAGACTTTGGGCAGAGGAGCCTCGTGTGTTTGACATAACTCAATAATCCAGTCCAATTACTTCCAAATATCTGTTAGGATAAAATTCTAAGAAAAAGTTTACTGTTCTTAGTGCGTATAAATTGCTATTGATAGAGGTGCTTTTATACTTCTGATTATAGAATAGAAATTCAAACTATATTGTTTTATTTAGTGCTCAGATGCAACTGAATAAAATAAAAATAACAGAGGAATTACTGACTGTCACGAATTCCTATTATATGTAACGATTTAATATGCTTACTCGCAGTACCATCTTTTTAAAGGATTATGTATTCCCCAAGTATCGTGAAAAATATGTACACTGCGTAAAAAAAAATGGGACATTTCTATATCCCATTTTACTGGGTCGATTCACAAAGTTCAAACTGCGTTTTGCATGTCTCGAAAGCGCGACTTAGGATATGTATTAGATTTATATATAGCATTGTTAAAATATAGGTATTTTGATGCGAAATCGGAATTTTTCTGAAATGACATGGCAATTTTTTTCCATATTTCGATTCTGCGACTCAAATTATGCCAAACTGCCAAGTTTTGTAAAAATCGCACGAGTCGTTTTTAAAAAATTAGATCTCAAAATTTTAGCTCCTCAATGTTAATTCAGTTTGGCATGTATTTATTAATATCTCTTTTTTTATGAAACTTATTTGATTCCTTCTTACACAGTTCGAAATTCAAGTTCATTCCAAATAAAATTCTCCCATTTTTTTATGATTTATTTTAAAAATTTGTATTTTTAAATAATTTTTATAAATTTTTTGAAAAGAATTTTGAATTATAACCTATAAAATTTTTACAATCATTTTAAAGTAGATGTATTTCTAATTTGGCATATTTGTTGAAAGCGATAATAACGAAAATGAGGTTTACGCACATTGTTAAAATTATTTGAAAGTAGAACAACGTGACTTTTTTTCCTATCATCCACAATGTAAAAAGGCAGGAATGATGTGACCCTTTTTCCTCCCCTGCACAATGGAAGGGAAGGAAAATAGGTTGCCACATATTAAAATGTTCGCCAAGTGAATTATTCTTGGCTCAAACTGAAAAAAATTCACTAAGTTAAATTTTTGAATTTCTCCATAAATTTCGCACTAAATTTTACAAAATTTAATATTTAGGCATAATTTGAATCGTAGAATCGAAATACGGAAGAAAATTGGTATCTTATTTCAGAAAAAGTCCGATTTTGCGGCAAAATACTTATATTAAAACAAAGCTATATATAAATCTAATATACATCTTAAGTCGCGCTTTCGAGACATGAAAAGCGCAATTTGAATTTAGACTGCCGGCCCTGTAAAACGGGAGATATAGAACTATCCCCCCTTTTTTTTTCGAAGAGTACGTTTCCCACTTTCAATGAATTTTTTCAGTACCAATGAGTATTTTTTATTCATAAAATTAAATAACACAAAATATGCGAGTTACCCCCTTGCTGGCAAGGTCGTATATATACATATATAGAGACCAGGATATTTTTTACAACGTCTTTAAGAAAACATATATACTTGCATCTTTAAATATATCCAAAAAAGTAAGGCAATATATTAAACCCAGGTATAGGGGTATTTTGGCATAATAATCTAGAAAATAAATATATTTCGTGGTGGTTTTAAGAAGTCCTCAGCCGTTTGGAGGGTTTTAAGAGGCGAATGCCTAGTCTAGAGTACGCAGGTTTCAACAAAGTTTTCCATAATGGAAGCCATTAGGGTTTTCGATCCTTCAAAAAAAAAAAAAAACATAATATTGATGAAATGATACTAATTCATCTACAGAAACTACTCAACCTCTTATAATTAGTGGGCCAAGTTTGTCAGTGGGCCGACAGAGTGGCACAGTTATAAACAAATTGTGTAAAAAGACAAATAACTGATTTTAGAACTGAGAAATGTTTTAGGATATGGTAAATGTAGGGTTATGAAGTGCATTTAAGGGCAATTAGGAGCATTAGCATACCAAAATTGACATTACATTGACTTCTCAGAAATGCAACACACCTCATCTATGACGAATCGACATACGTCTTCATGGGTATTCTATCCCGCTCAGCAACAGTTGTTGTAAGAGGCATCCTCGCCCAGCTGACACAACGTTATATGTGGCTGACACAACGCTATATGTGGACATATCATTTAGATTACTGAAGACTGAAAAAAATATCGGTCTGATTTGAAGTTTCTGCGTATTGCAGAAAGTACAGTGACAACAATATGAACCAATGGATCCCGCGCGAATTACGGCAGAGGCAAAGGTGGCAAAGGCTCTAACTAGGAAATTTTTGTGAGAGAACGGACTTGGATCCGTTGCACCTCTAAATCAATGTTTGAGTCCTCTAAATCAATGTTTGAGGAAGTATACGTCTCATTATCTTACATTTCTTCTCAGATGGAGGAATTCCAGGATAATAATGCAAGACACCATTGAGGGCATATTACATTAAAAAGGTTACAGGACCTTCCTAAAGCGTAAGCCCAGTAAAGCTTACGATCATTCGAACTTATCCAAGTCAAAATCTTAATCTGTCAGTCCGTTTACTACAGTTGCACCATTCTCTCTTAAATAAAGATGGCTTCAGAGAAAGCAGAACTGCAAAATTCTCTGATTTCTTTGAGCAGCCTGCTGTTGAGTTGATGATAAAAGGAATTCCATTTACTACCAGACAAAAAGGGGAGCTTACAATATATTTGGTAAGCCTGTCTTTTGGTCTAAACCTTTGGTTAACTTTCAACCTTCGGAAACTACGGGGAACAAGCCCACCTTTGGTTTACTAAATTGCGACTACTTATTAAATATTTAGTAAGTAGGAGCAATTCAGTAAATACTTAGTCTATCACAATATGCATTCCGTATTTGTAAGTTGGATTATTTATTGATACATTACGGACATTTTGTCGATATTGCCTAAGAAATTCCTATATTTAGTATTTACTACAATTTAGAACGAAATTTGATGAAATTTGAAAAAAGCATTCTTTGTATTTTCCTATTTTTATTTATAGCGCCCGTTTTCAAAATTTTGAAATCTGATATAATAGAAAATATGCGGAAGAAGACTGAAATGCAACCCTTCATTGATTTTAATTTTGAATAAATATGCAAAATTTCAAAACGGACAATTTCCTTCCTTAAAAGAGATTTAGTGCGTTTACTAAGTTTACTAAGTTTAATCTCCTTTTGTCTAAAGGTTTATTCGAAGCAAAGTTGAGAAGCTTTTAGCGCATTTCGCTAACTTTAATTCCAATGAGTTATTTAAAAATATTTAAAGTTTGAGAAATTAAATAATTCTTTTAATCTGTATAAATAGGGAAGTTCCCATGAGAGCTGTCTTATTAAATTCAGTTTCACTAATAACTTTAATTGATGCGAAAGCTAAAGAAAGATAAAGCTACGATAAATTCCCGCATAACGTGATTAATATTTCAGTGGAATAACAAAGAGAAAAAATAACGACTTCGATAAATTCGATCTGGTGTCCGTGTTTGAAAATTTTCATTTTAATTTGTAGTTCAATATCATAAAGTTTTTTGATTTTGAAGCTTCTTTTAAGTACAGATTATCTATTCTAATTTTTAAATGTAGTAAATATATAGTATGTACATAATATATATTAAAAATATATGCAATTTGTACAGAAAATACATATATGTATAAATATATGTATTTTCTGTTGACCAATATTTTGACTGCCTTTTTTGTCGCCCAAATAGCATAGTGGTTAGTGACTTTGACTACCGCTTGTTCTGATAAGGTTAGACAAGTGAGGTCAGTCACAGCAAGCCTTTTTTTTCATTTCGAAAAGAAAGTAAAACTAGTGATGCAGAAAAACAATAAGCAATTAAAAGATAAATTTGTTGATATATGTCAAAATAAATATGATTCACTTTTCAAACTTCTTACTTTCAAATATTACCAATATTTTCAGTTAGTAAATTCTTTTCGGGAACTATAAAATAAAATCTAAAATCTTTAATAAGCAAATCGGACACAAATTGATATGCACACAGGTTTCGACGGAAAATGCAAAATTTTACATTTTGGCTGCCAATGAATGAACGGTTGTCGCTACAGTGCATCTGATCTGCGTAACTGGCAGGATATTTAAGAGGAGAAATTACGATTCCAGGTCATAAATTCTTAACGAATGTCATTCCGTGTACTCTAGTAGACAGTAACTATGCCTCGCATACAGGTGCGCGGACGATATGCAGATGTCAGAATTTGAGAGAGGTCGTGCATTTGGGCTCAGAAGCTGGTTGGCACCTTATCGGCGAATAGCTCGACATTTGAGCAGGAGCGATGCCACTATTAGACGATGTTGGCAGGAATGGGTGAACCATGGCCGCACACAGCGTCAAGAAGGAAGCGGTAGGCCTAGAGAAAAGACAGAACGTGAAGACCGAGCGACACTCACAGCCCCAGATGCATCATTATCATCGATTGTACGTGCAACTAGTGCTTCAGTTACCGCAAGGACCATTCATAGACGGCTCACAGAAAGGGGACTGAGGTCACGGCGCCCTTGCGCCGACTGCCGTTGACCTCTGTACAACGTCAAGCCCGTTTGCAGTGGTATTGGGCTCATTCGCACTGGAATGTCACTGACTGGAGTAGAATAGTCTTCAGTGATGAGTCCCGCTTTGAACTGAGCCCCGATGACCAGCGAAGGCGAGTCTGGAGATGCCCCGGACAGCGGTGTGATACCAACCTGACTCTCTTCCTGCAGACAGGCCGACAACCAGGAGTGATGGTCTGGGCTGCCATTCATTTCATAGTAGGACCTCTTTGGTTGTCATCCGTAGCGCATTACAGCACAGCGGTACGTCGACGAAGTTCTAAGGCCCGTTGTGTTGCCCTTCATGTCACGCCACCATGGGCTTACATTTCAGCAAGATACGCCCGCCCCCACACTGCACATGTTTCTACTATTTGCCTTAGTGCTTGCCGAACATTCCCTTGGCCAGCAAGGTCGCCGGATCTCTCTCTTATTGAGCACGTTTGAAGCATTATGGGCAGGGCATTCCAACCAGCTCAGGATGTTGACGATCTAACGCGCCAGTTGGACAGAATTTGGCACGATATCCCTCAGGAGGACATCCGCAGCCTCTATCAATCGATGCCGAGCCGAATAACTGCTTGCATAAGGGCCAGAGGTGGACAAACGTGTTACTGACTTTTTCACTTAGTAAAGCTCTATCACTTCAATAAATAATCCAATTTTTCTCAAACTGTAATCATTTGTTTTTCTGTACATGTACTACCGATTTTCGTCCCATTCGGATAATTTTCCCTTTGTGTTTGTGTTTTTTTTTTTTTTTTTTTTTTTTTTTTTTTTTTTTTTTTTAATGTCTAAGAGTGTATTATCACTATTTTCTTTTTCAGTTAGTGAATTCTTCTTCGGATCTCTAATATAGATGTAAAGCCTTTTTCAAATCTTAAATCCAAACTTAAAACTCCTTAATCTAAAATTAGGGATAAATCTTCCTGTTTTTAATAAAAAATAATAACACAATCAAGTATCTACTCGAGGCTATCGCGAAAACGAGTCTTTCATACATATAATCTCAAAGTTACATAATGTTGACGAAAAATGCTTCAGGTTAATTCGAGTGAAAGAAAATCAAACACGGCATTTTAAATTAATTTACTAGAAATATCCGCTTCTTTATAAGTAGTTCTTCAAGTACTTTTATCATATTTCTGACATTATTAGATATAATCAAAAAGACTTGATACATAATGAAACGAAATCTGCTTAAAACATGAATAATTTTTTCTTTGACATTATCACTTGAAAAATCGCAGGAAAACTTCATGATTACCAAAACTGTCATTACATCAGTTATCATTTACAAGATGGGCGCTGATGCGAAGAACAGATCTATCAAGGCGTGATGTAGCATGAATTGAAATATTCAATAAACTTCCTTGACCTTTGTTGCAAATGTCCGTAGTCTTCTCATCGAATAAATCAGGAGCTGACTTGCAATTTTTGATGACTCGATAAAAAATTAGGCTATATTCAGAGTTTTCTAAACTAAATTTAAAAATTTATAGCATTTTAAACTGCAGAAAATGGCTTTCCATTCACTAATTTAGTGTAATTTAATTATTATAACACTTAACATCAGAGCTTTTAACATTATGTTTATTATTAGCCTCGCATAGTTATGATTTCTAGTCACCTCGAGGAAGTGATGTACAAACTGAAACTAAACCAACATTACTTTTCATTAACACATCTTATGAATTGAGTTTTATAAAGGATGAGATTCCTTACAGCAGAGCCGCGTCTACATATTTTTTCAGCTGAGGTAAATGTGCGCCCCTGTATACAATGCAAGATTATTTATTTACCTATTTGGCGGGGGGAATAAAAAAAATACTAAATAATGTTTGATTATTGCTCATTAAAAGTGTACTATTTCAAGTGAAATTACAATAACTTACAGTAATATTCAATTATAACTTTTTATATTCCTCAAAGTGAAACATATATAATGATTAATAATTTTGAAACATTAAAAATATGCTTTTTGAAAAATTAGAAATAATATCAAGTAGTGTAAATAAAACATCTGCTAAAATATTTATGGCACAAACTTTTCAAGCATATTTATAATCTAATTTTTGCATACTAGATTTAAACTACTATGAGCTGAACAAGGAATATATGTAGCTTGATCATTTCTTTGGCAAACCACTTGCACGCCTTTGTACAATCTAGTCATATTGGCTCCGTTATCATAACCTCGTACTCGAAGATTTTGAATGCCGATGCCATTCTTTTCTAACTTAATAAATAATTTCATTTGCTAAACCGCTACCAGTTTTCTCTTTTGTTTCTATAAAATCTATAGCTTCCTTCAATAAATATGGATTCGTCTTTTATGTATACGTATTTAATAATCTGACACAGTTGCTCATGTTGCGAAATATCTGGTGTATAATCAAATATCAAAGAAAAACATTTCGCCTTTTTTTATCTTAGAACGAATTTCAAATCGAACAAAATTACATAAGAGTAGAATACATAAGAGTAGAAATTACACAAGATAAATAAATTTATCTTGTACTTTATTAGACCGATAGGAAAGGGATTCCGTTCTGTGATTAGCTATATGATAGGCAATATTTCTATCATAATGACTTATTAATTCAATATTCCTGCACTTGAACTACCAATAATTTCATGCGTACCTCTAAGACGTAAATTGTGTTTTGCACAAAACAAAATTATGTCTAATATAACGAGTAAAATATGTCACTACTTTTCTTTTTCTGATTCTCCTGCTTTATGCAGGAAATCATCTATGAATCAGCCCCCCTCTTTTAATTTTTTTTCAAAGCATTTCCATTGAAGATAAGCATCAGGCTGAAACATAGAATTTTTGTGATCGGAAATTCGCTTTAAATTCTTCCAATCTTTGAACCCTCTTTTTGGTTTGGAAATAGTAGAATCTGTCTTATTTTTAAAGTGTTTTTCAAAAGTGACGGTAAAAATTACCTGCAATAACGACTGGTTTTTAAGACTAAATTATTTTTTAATTTTAGAGACTGACGGAGAGAATCTTCTGCAATAACAACTGGTTTCAAACAGAGTTTATGGGAAGACAAAGAATCGGGGGACTAAAATTTAAGAGTACGACATACATAAGAAGAAAAAGAAACCAATTTTTGTTTAGCAGGATATCATGGTTCAGTATGCTAAGGCAAACAGACAGAGAATGGCTTACGGTGAACAATAGTACTGAAATCAAATTCATGGCGGATTTGACCAGTAAGTACTGCTTAGAAAGGAAAGGGCTTATCAAATTCAGTTTCAAAAGTGAATCAGTCGAGTTCATAACGAATGAAATCTTCTTTAAATATTCGATATAACAGTTAATAAGCGCACTGTGCAATCAACATAGCGAATTCAGAGCCTAAAAAATAGTTTTCTCAAATAATTTGACCTAATAATAGTACACATACATGCCAGCTGAGTACTAGACTGACGGCATTATCCATAGCTTTGCCTTCAAATTGGTGAGAGATTTAAATAATTTTGATGATTCTTTACGATATACTTGAATAATTTCAGAATCTAAACTGGAACTTAGTTTGAGCAAAATAATGTCTGTTTGCCCAAGTTGCATAAGTCTCCCTCCGTCGACACTGATAAATAATATCGATGCCGAATGATCCTTCTTAAAAGTGTACTGGGTAAAAAGAAAAAGCACTATCCCGTTAAATGTAACCTTGATCTAAAATAACTTTGCTGAATGCATGTCCAGAATTTGGAGTACATTTTGTTAAAATGTTATACTATAATGCTTACTGATTTACCTACTATTTATTACTTATTCTTATTGTTTCGTACATGGTAGACCCCTCCCCTCAAGAAATATGGATGTGAAATTATCAGCAGTAAAATTTTTATCTGCTTTCTAAGCTGCTAAATCTTTGTGAATTGAAGTTTTGTCTTCATTAAAATTATTACTTTACTTATAGTGATAATTTGGAGATGCTATACTTTGCTCTTTTTCTTCAATTTACTAATCGTTTTGAAGCCCTAATAAAGGTCAAGTTTTCACCTCCGTCGGATTGTTCATGGCGGAGATAAAGCCTGAAGCCTTAGAACGCAATAATAATTATCTCGTTAGCATTTAATAAAGAGAACGGCCATATATCCCATGTATTAGAATAAATAAATCGTCATTATAGATAAATAAAGTAAACGAGTAAAATTTTTTAAATACTTCGGTAATAGAAACTGAGAAGATTATCTTAGTTTAATGTACCTAACCCAGGCGAAACATTTTATTTCTACAAACTTCTTTTTGTTACGAATAACTAAGAAAGCATAATTAATGTCGACTAAAGATAAATAAATGTGTCTTTTAAATACTATGGGATTTGATGGTTGGACGATATTCTTTTCTTGAAGGGACGTCAAATATAAATGTAAAATTCATGTTATAGCTTCATTCCTTACTAAAATTATTATTTTGGAATTTACTATTAAATATACCATATATATTTCAAAATACTTCATTGATGTCAAAGAGATTCATTCAAAACTAAATATGCTTCTCTTTCTCAGTTTGATATCACAACTTCAAAAGATTAAAATTTCCATTCAACTTTTTAATTTTTTTTTCTGCTTTCTAAAAGACGTCTGTTCAAATTCGTTCAAAAATATTGAACCTAGAAGTTTATCTACCTCAATTCTGTTCAGGTCTGTCCATCTATCCAATTTTTATTTAAACTTAGACGTTTTTTCTTTGTTCGTCCATTCGCTAATTTACCCATTTAAATAAAAATTTTGGAAATTATTTAAATTAGATTATTGCACAGCCTCAAGGGTTATCATATATTTCACATTTTATACCAGTCCAGATATAAACAAAACGCCATAATTTAATCCGACATTTACGGCATCAAATTTGCAAGCAAGAAATTTCAATCTTAAGAAAGTTATCAAGGCTAATACTAATAATGATAGTAACGATCTGTATTCAAAGAAAAAATATATGATAAGCATCTCTGCCACCTCTGAGTTGCTAGAAAAAAAATCTGCTGCTGCCAAAAAATATCTCATTTGCTTATGATTATCAAACCTTTCACCTTTGTGTAACGTTCTGTGCTACGAACTGCCTTCAAATAAAGGGAGGAGTGGTCCTTGTTAAAATCAGAAGGAAAGAAGGGGATGGTAAAAAGTACCAACCGCACCCCGAAGACCTATTAAAAAGCATCGGACTGGTGTTTCGCTTAACTGTTCTATAGGTACATGCAACCAGGATCGCACCTATATATCTATATTCGGGCTTCGAAATGGTGCTCAGACATGCAAGGGAGGGTGTCTGTAAGGGGGTCGTCTGGCTTTTAAGGTAAAGCGACAAGTCACGCGATGCGGTCTTAAAAACGCACCCAACCTAAGATTCGGCTTCGAAATTTGTTCTTTCGGAAATTATTTTTGTTTTGTGTGACCGCAAGGTTACGTCTTAATTAAGACATTCTAAGTGAAAAACGGGACAATGGCAAGAGCACAGGGAAAAATACGACGCAGTTAGCAGTAGAGTTCTTTTGCTTTTTCTGTTTATTAAACATACGCTTTCAGAATGTCCGCTGTGAATGTCATAATGTTTGGGAACGTGCATGTGCAGAATTATAACAATACCTGGCATCAGAAGATATGTTGCATCGCTTCGTCTGCCTTGTCGTAAAATGTTCATAGGTGAGGTGAAATTTGTTCATTATGCATGCACGAGATCCGTAAATTAACGACAGTAACGCCACAAACGGTCAAATTATTTTATTGCCGTTACAAAATTTCAATTTACAAACGCTAGTTGGCATTCCCCATCGAAGAGAAGAAAGTTCATAATTGTCATGTATAGCGTAACTCTTTTTAAAGTAATAAAAACGATTTAGGCCAGTTTTAGGTTTTTAATTCCCTTTTTAGGCTTGTTAATTAATTTATAATTACACAATTAAAATAATTTTAATGTATCATAACAGCTTTAGTAGTAATAATGATAATACTCATAACCGTTCAAGTAGCTGAGTGGTTAAGAATACTGAATACTGGCAATTCGACCGAGTTCCAACTCAGGCAAATAAACTGTCTGTATGGGTTTTCCGTATGTGTAGCATGAATGCGAATCCCTTCCCTTACGCAGATGACCCTTGTGTTCTTTTGAATATTCAAGTTAACCTAACCAGAATGGAGAAAAAATCGCAGAAAAACAATGAAAAAATTAGAATCAACTGATAAGTCTGTATTTATGGGATTACCGGGATTTAGTATTATAGAAGATATCCACGACGATTATCTTAAGGATTTCCTAGACATGGATTTATAACAGAGTGGTTTGCTTTTAATTGAAATTTCAGTACATATTTTACAGTAGCCCATAAACATGCATTGTACAGAAATCTTTGAAATGGCTTATGAAAATATCACCCATTCACAACAAGTATAAACAAAAACAAGCTTTCACCTAGCTATATTTTCTTTTTTTTTTTCAGTCCAAAGCGGCTTTGTCCCTGAAGGACCATTGTTTTTGTTTTGCAACTTTGCGTCGGAAATATTAAAAGTCTGAATCACTTCTCAAACTGTTGCCAGAAAATCTTGCAGACCTGTATGTTATATTTAAAGAAATTAAATAATGAAGAAACTGCATAAATGTATGTATATTTCTCCAAATTGGACGTTTTGTCCGGTACCTAGAGACATCCAATTTTGAATAACGTGCATTTCCAACCGAGTATGCGCATCTGGAAGCCCGAATTGGGAATTGTTTTATTATCTATTTCATATTTTGTAAAACTTAACGAATTTTTGATCAACAAACTCAAACAATTTAAAAGCAAGCGATGGCAATACTTTACAAGGGAAAAAAAAACTTTGTATCTAAAGTGTGAAGAACTGTGTATCAGAAATTCTAAAGATATACATACTGATTTTAAAATTATTTTGCGATATTGTTGTGGAACTGAATTTTATGGTTTAAGTACAAAGAAATTATAATTTATAAATAAAGGTAACACGCAAAACGTTAAAAAAGACCCTTTGGACGTAATTTAAAATCTGAAACCCTTCAGTTTTTCTTTTCTTTTTCTTTTTTTTTTTTTCTAGTTCGAAGGGGCAATTTGCCCAAGAGGGACTATAAATTTCCTCTTGACATTTTGCGTTGATGCACCATAAGCGTTGTTTCACTTTTCAAATTGTTGCCACGAATTATTAGAGCCCTGTATTCTATTTAAAGAAATTAAATAATGAAGAATCTGCATAAATGTATATATGTTTCTCGCATTGTGATAAATCAACGATACCTAGAGCCATCAAATTTTGAATAACGTAATCCTCCTGCGAATATGGGTATTTGAAAGCTCTAACTTGGAATTTGAAATTTGTTTTATAAAAGATATAATATTTTGTGACACTTTAACGAATTTTTGGTTAAAAAACTCAACGATTTCAAAGCGAGCAATGGCAACACTGTACCGAAAAAAAAAATTTATCTCCAGCGCGCGAGACTATGTATCGGAAATTCTAAAGATATGCCCAATTAAATTATTTTTTGTAATATTGCTCTTGAGCTGAATTTTATGGTCTAAATGCGAAGAACGTAATATTTAATAAATAAAGGTAACACACAAAATGTTAAAAAAAAACGCTCCTTTGGACGTAATTTAAAATCTAAAACCTTTCAGATTTTTAGTCCAAAGGGGCAATTTGCCCAGAAGGACTATAATTTCGTTTTGGCCTTTTGCGTTGATTCACTACAAGCGTTGTTTTTTATTTATTTTTTATTTACACATACATGCACGTTTCGAGAGCATTTGAACTCTCACCCCTTTGGCCTAAAAAATATTTAAAAGCAGCATATCTTTAGAATTTTTGATAGACAGTCTCCCGCGTTCATGATAAAAATATTTTATTACGTACAGTGTGTCGCCACTGCTCCCTTCGAAGTCCCTGAGTTTCATAATAAAAAATTCGTTAAAGTTTAAAAAATATGAAATAGATAATAAAAGAAATTCAAAATTCAAGATTGGATCTTCCTGGTGCCCATATTTCAGTGGAGGACTACGTTATTCAAAGTCGGATGGCTCTAAGTATCATAGTTTTTTAACAATGTGAGAAACATACATACATTCATACAGATTTTTCATTATTTAATTTCTTTAAATATAACACAGGGCGATAATATTTGGTGGCAAGAATATGACAAGTGTTGCAATCGTTTATGGTGATTCGATGCAAAATTCGTTTCGAGACAAATAGCCCTTCTGGGTTAACTCCCTTTTGTGCTAAAAGTAAATCTTACTAACGGCTTTGGTAGCGCTTCGGTGGTTCTACCCCAACTTGAAGCCCTCCCACCCTAATTTAGTATATCTGGTATGTTCAGTTTATTAAAAAAATAACTCTCTTAATCAAATTGACTTTTAGTAAATTGATTGATCTGGTTAATAATTATCTTCATTTTTTTATTTAATTTGTGAAGACGTTGATTTTTTATTAATGTTACGAAGGCTCAATACCAGGTCGGGATATGGGAAACTGGAACTCGTTCAACCTTCAGTTAATGAAGAGATGTGTTCGTAGGCTGAGACATAAACTTCAGCGTAGTGTTGGCCAAGTGCGTCTTTTCTTGTGTGGTTTTCTAATTAATTCTGGGTCTCGTATGTTTATGATTACTTGAAATATCGTCAGGATTCCTGCGAAATTTATATACATAATTTGTTTGATATGCAGTCTTGAAATCTTTATTTTGTTTTACATGCATCTTTTCAAATGCATGGTACACGCTTTTTTCCCTGAAAAATTAGTTCAATTAAAATTAATGCTGTACTCCAGTTCACAGAAAACAATTCAAAATATTTCATTAAAGAATCGATAGAGTACAGAGAAAAAAAAAGAAAAGGAAAAAAGCATTTTGCATTTTATAAAGAAAAATAAGTATTGTCGTTGGAAAGCAAAATACAGATGTTCTTCGGAACTAAAACTTTTTTTATAAAAAACATTTTTAATAAAATACGTAATTCCTTTCAATGTATGCTCTTAAATATGTAATCTTCCCCTTACACCTCATAAAAGAGAAGAAATAAAGCAGCTTAATGTGTTTTCCAACCGTCGAGAAGTGCGTGCCGTTGAGCATCTGTTTACACGAGAAATGAAGTTGCTTGTAAGACAGGCGTCGATTGTTTGAGGGTGTTCTGCTCGAATGACGGCAAAAAAAATTTCAGTCTGTCTGTTTCTATTTATACAACCTCTTCTTCTTATAAGTCTCATTATTGCATGTAGAAGGAGATAGTACCGCGTAAAAATACAATGAAAGTACTATCAAACCTGCAAATCCAAACTTAACATTCGAAAAGTCATTGTGTTGTGGAATGCTTTCCACTTTTGGAGATCGACATATCTCGAATAAATAACGCAGTCTGGGAAATCATGTAATGCCAGATGTCTGAAAGTGCTTTTATGCTATTGTACTGATTTCTACGGAGCACATTTTACCAGACAGTCAATCAATAAATAATTTAGTTAATAAATATAAGCAAAGAATGTTTTTCACTCACTCAATGAGACTATAAGCAAGCTACGGAAAATTACATATCAATATATTCATTAGAGCTCATCCCCATGTAGTCTTGTTTAAAATTTCTTTTCTGGTGGTATATTATACTGCTGTATCTTTTGGGGTTTATAAGCCAATCAAATCCTCGCGGTCTTTTCATATACTTTGTATATAACTTAACTCTCTGTTTCAGTATACTTTAAATAATGCCTATATTAATTATATCAATGCAAATTTTGTTTAAAACTACACAATATATACTGACAGAAAATTAAATCTCACCAAAAAGAAATCAGTTTAGATGAAAAAAAATACGAGCCAAACATTGGTCTAAGTAACGTATTTATTTGATTAATATTTAAAGATCTCTGATTAAAGTATGCCCGAGAAGTGAAAATGTGAAACGGGGTATATAAACAACTGCTGTAGTCTCCGCGATGTTGAATGCAAGCACACAAAGAAATATACGTTGTGTCGTGCAGGTACACTTTGTGAGGGGGGTTCCATGCATCTTGCACTTGGTTAGTCAAACCAGCAACTGTCCATGCTGGTTGTATATGAAACTAGATTTGTCGTCCAGTCATATCCCATGCGTACTCGATGGATGAATGAACAGTGATCTGGTAGGCCAAAGCAATATATCAACAGTTACGTAAAGTACATTGGTTGAGCAGTGGTATGAGGACAAGAGTTATCTGTTTTAAAATGTCACCTCTAATATTGCTCAAGAATGGCATCACAAGCGATGTAATCAGCAACCAAACGTACAAATTTACTGAGAGGTCTGTGGAGTTATGATGAAAGTACTCTTGCTTCGTAGGATACTGATCTCGAGACCACAACTCCAAATGTAGGTTCACGCCGCAGACAAGAGCTTGGTTCTAAGAGCTCTTCCACAGAGCTTGGTCCAAGCGTTGTTCTGTATTTTTCTACCTACCATCTCTTGTACAAGACAGAAACGGTTCCCATTGAACACAACAGATCTCCACTTCGTTCTGCAGTGAGCCCTAGCTTGACATCACCGAAGTCGCAGGTGGTGGAAATTAGTTCTATTGCTCCTACAGGGCCTGTAGCTCGGCGCTGTCCCTCAAATAATGGATTTGCTACAGTTTTCTGTGTCACCTTAGTGCTAATAAAAGCTTGAATGTCTGCTGAAGATGCAGTGCGATGTGCCACAGACATGTGCGATGTGCCACAGAATGAGGAGGTCTTTCTTTTGAGTGGTGGCACGTGTGCAACCGGACACCAACCTTCTTGAGAGAAATACGCATGCAGAGTGGGTATATCCCTGTCAAGTCTTTCTGCAACATCGCGAAAAGAAAATCCACTTTCTCGTAGCCCTATTGCCCTGTACCAAGTCAGTAAGCTGCTGATACTGCCCTCTTCGTCTCCCTAAAAGAATTCTTAACTCAAACCTCGCTCACATCGCTCAGTCTTTTAAAATAAACGGGATTTGCATGTTCATAGCGCTGGTACTAGCATGACACTTATTCTTTTAGCTCAAAATTTTCATTTTTATTTATCGAGCTTAATTCGTCGTTGGTGATGGGATTAAGTTTTCATCAGAGTACTTGTGATCTACTGCTTAGACAAAAGTTGCAAAACAAAGTTATATCTTATACGCTAATTATACTTACCTACAAAACTAAAATAGTATCAGAAATTTATTATCCTCTTGTTGTGGCCTGACATTGCAATAATAATTCAATTATTTACGAAGCAGTTTTTAAATTAGAGACTATGGATGCAGTCCCCATATATAAGAAGACTTAATTCACCGACATTTTGGGAAATATAAAATACTATATTTAAAAATAGAACTGGAATTATTTTTAAGCGGTTATATTATAAAAACTGCATCATTTAAAACATGTAACATACTAGGCTACTGTATAGAAAAATCGAAATTTCAAAGCTAAATGAAATTTTATTATTACATTAAAAACAATTAGTAATTAGAGAATTGATTTGCAAGTTTCGACGCATGATTTCTCTCCTAGTATATGAAATAAATTAATTGCAGAAATAACAGAAAAAAACAGTTAAACTAATTGCTCAAAATTATTCTTTCATCCACAAACTTTAATTCCTTGCGTATATTCTTTTTTTTACTAACTTATAAAATACCGGCGGAAAATTAGCTTACAAAATAAAAGCACCAAATTTATTTGCATCTAAAAGAAAATGGCAGATTTTAAATGGTATAAAACACTGCTGTTATTCTCTAACCATTTCCACATACATAAAAAGGAATTTTTTTACATATGAAGCATAATAAAATTTTTAATTTAAATTTTAACCCTTAAAAGTAAATGGTTTTGAAATCTTTTATTTTTAAGCGTACTTGATCTTGATGAAGAATTTTACATTCCATTACCTTTTCATTAAGAGAATGTAAAAATTTCCATTCTATTTTAATCTTTCTACGAGGATTGAAAGTGTTATGATGCTTTGCAGTTCTTTACCGCTTTAATGAAACAAGGAAACTATTTGTTTTGATTTGCCTTAAAAGTGGCAAATATAGCAGTTATCTATAATAAGCGTTTTATTATTTCTTTTAAATATTTGAATAGATTTAAATCGTCGTTCACATAAGAGGGATAGAAATAAATTATTTGGATTCGATACTGTTGCGAATTTGTGCACATATGTAAATAATTTTAGTGAAGTTATACTTAACCTTTTCCCGTGGGCTATAGACATTAATTTTTCCTTCATTTTCACCATTTAAACAAGTATTCAGGCAGGAAAGTAAAGAAAAACGATGTGATAGGCTTTTCTGCATTCCATTCCCCTTTATTCGGCAATTTTTAAGTCTTTAAAGTGGTTCTTTAAAGTTCTTGAGCCTTATTTAATGTAGTCAATGCATGGGACATACAGTCTCAATGCATGCATGTCTCAGTCTCCGGGAAAAGGTTAAAGCTAGTCCCCGGGAAAAGGTTTAAGCATCTTTAACCTTTTCCCGGGGTACTCATGTGACAAAAAAATCTGAAGAGTCGAAACGCTGTAGAGACATTAGGTTAATTACAAGCAGGAGAGATGAAAAATATGCATTGCCTTCGCCGGGGATCGAACCACGGACCTCTAAATACCGGCTCAGTGTGCTGACCATTACACCACGAAGGCACGCTAAGAATGTGGGAGATATACCTTATATACTCCCCTTTTTAAAGGGCGACTAGGGTTTTAGGGGACCTAGTCGCCAAATCCTGGGTGTGGAGAGTCATCATCCACAACCCTTTTAGTTCGGGCGCCACTGTAGAGTCATTAGGTTAATTACAAGCAGGAGAGATGAAAAATAGGCATTGCCTTCTCCGGGGATCGAACCACGGACCTCTGAAATTCCGGCTCAGTGTGCTGACCATTACACCACGAAGGCACGCTAAGAATGTGGGAGATATACCTTATAACTCTTCCGGAAAAATAATATTACATGGGCAAGTCTATTAGACAATGGATGTCAATGATTATCTCGGTAAATAGAGAACTAATTTTATCGTTAAAAGTCGCCAAACTTGCGACTACTTGGCGACATTTCTGTCCCATCCGTGTATAACTAATTGATACTGTAATTGATCTCTATATGGCCGGATGCGGTTTGTAACTGTAATCGCATCCGGCTCGTATACGTAACTTTAACCATATATGCCTTCTAGTACCTTCCAGAAATGGAAGGTACTAGAATTTTCTCGGCGGCCGAGGAAAACTATAAAATCGGAGAGAGCAATTGCTTTCAATTGTTTATTTCAGTATGAGTCTGGAGTATTGGGAGATTACTGTAGAAGCTTCGCCTTTTTAGAGGCGCTTTGCATTGCGCTGTGTTTAACGTTCTTAGTAGCTTGATGTGTTACTGCTGATTCTACTCTGTAATACTGAGAAGAACTGTACGAGTATTTTCGTGGAAAGTTTAAGAATCGTAAAGTGTTTCTTTAGGTAAAATAAATTTGATAAATCTAGCATCTTTTCTGTATACATTCAATCCATTACGAACCCGTACGCACGCAATAATACTCATTAGCGGAATGGTTTAACCGAGCTCTATTTCAGATACTTCCCTCGTAGAGATTTATATTTATTTTAAATAACCAATTAAATTTAATTTTATGCTTACTTTTCTATAACCCTTCATTTCCCCTAATTGTCAATGCCAGAATATTTAAATTTGATAGCGCGCGAGAAATAATGCAAATTCTACCTCGAGGAGAAAAGGTTAAAATATCGAGTTCTAGAAGGAAAGTTAGAGAGTGTGGGCGAACACTGTACTTTTGTAGCCTGAGCTTCTGCTTGACATTATTGCTGGTTAACGTGGCGTAACAGCTATTACTTGGCTGCCACTAGATATTCGACGCTGTTTCAGGAAACAGGATATTCTGAGTCCTGTAGCGTAATTCTACTACTTGTTAATATTTTCGAATTTTTAGTTTAGTTCTTGTTATTTGAGTTACCGCCCAAGTAAGGCGTAGTGTGTTAGCATCAAGTCGACGCACTGTGAATTTTAAAAGAGTTAATAAACTTTTCTTTTTACCCATCTCCTGTGTGGTTTCTACACATATTTCAGCTTTTACTTAACAGCTGCTTCTACACGTATTTCAGGTATTAAAGTAGACCAGAGGGCCTTATACCCTGCATGCACTGATTATTCTGCAAAGGAATCTGCTATTAGGTAGACAGCGCCGATTTGCAATCCATCACCTGAATACTAATTAATTATGTTTTCTAAGTATTTTTTCCTCATTATTCATGCGAATTATTCGAACATATCAAGTATTCCTTTCAACTTGAGATTCGAAACGATATAAAGGTAACGTGTAAAGAATGGATTTTCGAGTCCAAATATCTTAAGTTCAGCACGTATATATTATTCGTAGAGAAATATGTTTTATTCAGCACTGATAAAATGTCTGGCTTCAAATTTTCCCTAACTATTATTGCTGCATATCCAGGCACATTTTTTTTAACTCCAGGCAGTAGATTAATTGTTCCTGTCATTGGCTACTGCCTTCGGAAAGAGACTCTTAAAACCAATAAAAGGATTAGGTACCGCGATATCTCAATTAAAAACGATTATGAAAGCTAACAAAGGGATTTTCAGAACATTAGTAATCCATAATATTTAAGAATGGTCTCATATGTCATCACATAAGAATAAGACGCATCTTTTGCAGGAAGATTCATGCGTGAGCTGCGATGCTATCAAAAGGTTGGCCGGGTTAACAGGCGAATGATAGTCTCAATTAGACAACATTCTTTAAACTTTTTACATTCAGGACTCCTTTTTCTCATAACGAATTTTTCTAGGGTTCCGGTATCATATATAAAATAACAACATAAAAATAAATATTTTTCCATAAATAATTTATTTCTTTCTATGGAAAAGAAAAGAATACACTTATGACAAAAAATGTAGTTTCAGGATTAGTTTCAAGAATACAAAAGTTAGAGGAAGCAACTCACGTTTTAGTGAGACGCTGGAGCTTGTCTTTTTGCTGCGTAACAAATTAAATCCTGGTACAATATTTCATACTGATAGACGTAAAGCATAAAGCATCTTTAAATGATATTTGGACTTAATAAGCTTTAAAACTGAAAAAGTCGTTGGACATGAAGTATATGGCGTGCTTTCCCATGACGCGATAAAACGCAGAAGAAAATTTAATACCACCTTAGAAATTGTGGAAAATTCAGCTGTATTTCTGATCAGTGAAGCTCCGACATGAAGAATTTTTGCGAAAAAAGTCAAGTTTTGAGTCATTCGATAATTCAATTCCTCTTGGACTTTATGTGGCAGATGTTTTATCTCCTTAATGCCAATCAAAAATTATTTCTGCACCCAAGATAACTTTCTGGGATGAAATTCGATATAAAGTATCTGCAATAATGTGTGTCTAGAGATGTTTAGTGGGATCTAGAATAATATTTGAAACTGAAATTTTACTACTACTTTTTTTGAATTATAAAACTGTCGACAAGCGAGAACATTTCGAATTAATCATTTTCCACAATATTCTTCTAAATTTAATCTTTTTAACCTTCAATTTTGCCATTCGAAGCAAATGTATAGCTTGAGTTGAAATTGTGTAGTTTCTCAAAAATATCTGCCAAGCACAACTTTGATAGCGATAAGTCATGTTGAAAAAGTGCAACAAGGTCGAATTTTTTTTTTCGGATAAAAATATAACAATTTCGTCTTTTAAAAACAGTAATTTTCTTAAACTTTGCCCTGTTGAAATCCAACATTACTTCTGTATGTAATAGTAAATTTCTGTCTTCAAGATCCTTGTCTTTACATTGAAAACAAACGGCTGTTAAGGGCATGACTTTAAAAAGAAGTATGATTTTCACAGCATCTAAAAGCATATCATTCAACAACATTGCTAATTTGTTTGTTGCAAGGTCCGCTCTATGGATCAGGCAGTGTGCAAAAGTTATATGATCATTACTAACAGCTTTAGCAAATAATTTAAAACTAAAATTTTCCCCCATCATTACTTTTACACCATATGCGCATATCCCAATAAAATTTATCCAATCTAAACCTTCAATTTAAAAGATATCGTCAACTTCACTAATATGACTTCCCTTCTTGTACTTTATTCCAGACGATGACAAAATAACAATTCCTCATCGAAGTGTTCTTTATAAATATTTCTGTCATATAACTGATATTTTTTAAACATCAGCTGTTTTGTGCAATTGAATTGTAACTTTTAGCTTTCTTTAAATCTAGTAATGATTTGCTCAAATCGATCTTTGCTAATTTCAGAAATTCTGCTAGTGACAGTAACACTTGATAAAGGAATTTTCCGAATTTCTTCGGCATTTTTACTTCCGTAAAGTATTTCTACATTTTAATAGCAGAAGGCAATATAAGATTTTCTCCAATGGTTTATGGATTTTTATTTTTAGGAATGAGACATGAAGCTTCGCCTGATGCGAATAAATATTTTCGCCTAGGGTTTCTCAAAATATCGTTTTTCTATTTTAACATTACCTGGAAATATTCTTTGGTTTACTGACGCATGAAGGATCCTTGGATTCGTTTTGTATGATTTATTTGATTACGGCAAAGCATAAGAGGGCTATCTGCCTAAAAAGAGGGACGGCTTCGTGGAGGACTTTCTAAGGGAGACTGGCTCATATACACTTTACACATAGAGAAAATGACGAAAACGCCCATGCAGGCAGCCTGTTCTTCTTGATTCGAACCTCGGACCGAATTAATCAGTGTTCAGCGACTTAGTGCTGAGTTGTTGGTACTTCGATGCTTGCATTCAAGATGTTTTTTTAATTGCGATATTTCATACTCTTCTACATAGCCAAAACGTTCTTCAAATTAAGCAAAGAGGTTGTTCATTGACATCACAGTTGCTGAAAGTAAATTCATGTTGGGAAAATTTCGTATCATGTTTTCTTTGTCAAATTTCAATTGCCTCTTTCTGATTTATACTACTCAAAACAGTTAGATGATATAATGATTTTGAATATAAACTGGGTTTGAATATAAACTGGGTTTGAATATAAACTGGGGAAATGTTTTGGTGACTCATATATGACGTATAGATGTTGTAAGATATGAGAAAAGAAAAAGAAGGAAAGAAAAAGGAATAATTAAATTTTATTGACGATGTTCGTTGTTAAACAAAAAATTGCACAGTTTGTGCATATTGCACTAACAAATAAACAATAATCTTTGATTCTAGGATACAAATGAGCTTCAATAAGGGATATGTTTTCTCCTGACCGAAAGGAATGTCACACAACTACAAGGCACGGATTCAACGAGGTTATTAATGAGTGACTGGAGTATTTTCTCCCACTCCTGAAAAGAGAGCTTTCAAACTGCTGAATTGTTTTCAGGGGTTATAAGTGACTAACAACCCTTCTTCCTATAATGTCCCAAACATGTTCTGTTGGATTCATAACTGGAAAACATGCTAGCCAATCCATTCGAAGGATTTGTTAATTGAAAAGAAAATAGTCCACTAGCTAAGTACGATGCGGCATGCACGGGAGTGAATTCCTCCTCGATTGCTGCAGCCTAAAAGAATACAATAGATCAGAGGATCTCATCGCCATCTTGCTGAGCTGTTAGTGCTCCATTCCTGATAATGTGCAGATCGGTGTGGCCATGGATAGAAACACTAACCCAGACCATCACTCCGCCTCCTCCAAATCGGACACTTTTAGGCCCAAATCAGAAGTATTCCGTGTTCCAGGTCCTCTTCAGATGAGAATCCATCTATTGTCAGATTGTACACTAAAGCGGAACTCGTCCATAAAAAGCATCCTGTGTCCATCTTCTGAGGGCAGCCCGTTTGTCCTGTGTCAACGAAATAAAACCACAGGTTTCTGAGCATACAAAACCGCATGGTGGAATCGATTTCGAACAGTTTGTATCGAAACTCTGGTACCAGTAATCCTCTGAAAGTCCTTTTGCAAGAAATTGGAGTTCATCGTGCAATTTCTTCTGGCTGTTAGTGTTAAATATCGATCCTGATTTTGTGTTGTTGCAGGCGTACGACCTTATCCCGATCTTTGAAGAATATTTTCAGTTTCCAGAAACAGATTCCGCAGTCTAGAAATGATATTTTGAGAAACTCCTAATGCTTCCTTTACAACAGATTGCGTTTGACCCACCTCTAAACGACAGATGGCCGTCCAGGCTACTTATTAAGCTAAATCATCTGGCTGAGACATCGCATTCAATGCTACGAAACATTCAACGCATGCCAATTGTTTTTAATCGTACAGAAGGAATGCTGCAGATAGCTTTTCACTTCTTATCTAAAATGCATCATTTTCGATGTCGCAGAGAAATTTTGCATATTTCCAACTTTGTAAACGTTATAATTTTGTTTCTTGACTTCCTCTCTTTCATTTTTATTAAAAAAGTATATTGTTATTTCATACCAAACTCACAATATCTCCTAATTCTTTAAATCCTCCTTGTTTAAATCCTGCTTGAAGAGACTTCATAGCATTACCTTCAGAGTCATTATCTCTTTTATTCGATTTCAACCGTTTATGAATGAGTAAAAATATTTTTATCACAAAATATAAATAAAATAAGATCTCTCATAATAATTATACAAATAAATATGCAACTTGGTTGAGTAAAGCGGCCAAATGCAATGTTGTATTATTACACACATTTTGTGATGAAACAGATTTGTTTGATTTATTTCATTATGGCAAAGTAGGCAGGGATTATCTGCCTAAGGAGAGAGATGCCTTCACGGAGGGCTAACTAAGGGAAACTGACTCGTATCTGGCTGGACTAAAGGAATTGGCTTGTATTAGTGCTACAATCGCGAAATTCGCGAAGATCGCGAAAACGACCATGCAGCCAGCCAGTTCATCTGGAATAGAACCCAAGTTGAACTACCAGTGTTCAGCGACTTCATCGCTCACCCCAGAAATAACTAACTGTATAGTATAGTCACTATACTAGTCGCAGCGGCACCAATCTTATTTTCGGCACATCTGTGTGGATCAGGGGCGTTAAAGTGTGAGTTTGAGCCATAATTTGGTTCCGAAATAACTTATACACTGAAATTGCAAAGGGACATTATTATTAATTATTCTCTTGCTTGTATTTTTCGGTACGTAAATGTAATGTACAATTCTGCTTGGCCACTATTACGATTATTTATAGCTGCAACATACAGAAAATGTAATACATTAAATTAAAGATAATGAAGATATTAGGATTAATGATTCTTTATATCCATGAATTACGTATTCGCGACCCTATTGGAGGTCGTGATTAGCAGTTTAAGAAATATTGCATTAAGATATAATCAGAGTCTAGTTAAGAGAGTGGGTCTGTGCCGTTAAAATATTACAAAACATCATGACCTATTAAGTTCAAGATTTTTAATTTATTTGTTAAATTAACATATAAGGTATTTCTCCCGCCTTCTTCGCATGCCTTCGTGGTGTAATGGTCTGCATGCTCGGCGCGTAACCGAGAGGTCCGTGGTTCGATTCCCGGCGAAGGCGTTGCTCATTTTTCATGTCTGATGCTTCCAAAAATACCTAATGTCTCTACACTGGCGCCCGAACTGAAAAAGGTGGTGGATGCTGATTCTCCACCACCGCGATTTGGCGATTGGGTCTCCCAAACCCCAGTCACCCTTTAAAAGGGGGAGTATATAAGGTATTTCTCCCGCCTTCTTCGCATGCCTTCGTGGTGTAGTGGTCTGCATGCTCGACTAGTAACCGAGAGGTTCGTGGTTCGATTCCCGGCGAAGGCGTTGCTCATTTTTCATGTCTGATGCTTTCAAAAATACCTAATGTCTCTACAAACATTTTAGTAACATCAAGATATGATTATTATTGTATCCTCGTAGAATTTCGGAGATTGGAGATCAATCAATAGTTCTTGAAGATCCTTAAGATAAAACGTATTTTGTTGTTTCGAATGCCATCTTTTAGGCTGAAGGAGCTAGCATAATTTTCGTTTTGGTTATAAGGAAATTATTTTGCTCTTTACTATAAGTAAATCATAGATTTTACTAAAAAGGCATAAACAGTCCTTGCTAATCTTTTAGAGTCACTAGTTTTTTCATTCTTATTTATTATTATTATTATTTGAAGCAGGAAACATGAAAAATGAAAAATATCCTCTTTGGGATTCAAACTCTAGGCCTCCTGAACCTGCGTCTAGTGTGATTCTGGTTACACCACGAAGGAACGTGGAAATAAAGAAGAAAATACCTTATAATTTACTAAGACTGCATGTTTGCATTAATCGCAAACAACATATTAACTTTAGATGAAAACAGTTTTTTGCATCCTAACAAACAGAAGTTCTAATACGTAAATCTTTTTAAAGAAATCCTCAAAATAAATATTCCGAAATAGAAATTAAACTGTTTTCCCCTTTATCATTTTAGAAATTCACTTCCTACTTGCAAGATGATAACACTGCTAGGAAACTTAGCCCGCTGTTTCTTCTATTACGGAAGCTTTTTCATCTTCCCAACTGTAATTTCGTTTCCTTCCATTATTTTTAGCGAGGGAGAACAGAGGAACACTACAGATAAGATTGTAAATAATGAGTGGAAGTTTTATTGTAAACAACAGACATTTTACTAACAGTCTTTTGGCTTCTAAGAAATGTCAAGATATTACTTGATAGTAAACATCTACTTATGTAAGATGCATCAGAGATGAAGAATGGTTGGCAGTAGTTAATTGTTTTCGTTAAGTGTATATATATGTTCTCAGGATAGAATAAAATGTCATGAAGAGTTAAAGCTAAGTATTTCACGTAGAAAATAAATATCATGCAGAAAATAAATTTCATGTAGAAAATAAATAAATAAGTCCCAATGCAGCACAGTTGTACACATTTAACATTTTGCATTTCTTCTTTTGGCATCATTAGAGATTTTGATGCTTTCGGTTAAAAGTTTTATTAACTCTTGCAGCTTCCAAAATTTTCAAGGTGAACTAATGAATGTTCCCTCTTGACCTCGCACCGTCAGAGTAAAGTGGACATAGATCACGAACCAGTGGCAAGAAAGGAAGAATGGATAGGCGATCATTAAACCGGCTACGAACGGACTTCCAGGAATAATAATGAGTGAAATGAACATCGGGAGAGGTGCCCGGAATACAAGTACCACTCAATGAGATTTCAGCAAGCATCGTATCTTGTTCATCGCTGTCATTTCGGCGTTGGCGAAAAACGCTTTCGCTTGATTTTCGGCGGAACGAGTCAGCAAGCGGCTGAGCACGTGTCGCCACAAATCAAAAACTGGCGGCAGAGTTTTGTAGTAAGTACTCTTGAAAGAACAGAAGCGCTGAATTCATTTAATACTTTATGGATCTTTCAGTCAACCACCTGGTATAAAAAACTAATATGAAACGCTTGAAATTATTTTTAAGAACAGAAGACACAAGAAATGTCTAGTTACAGCGATAGCAATATTTTATATGTGAAATAAAAACAAGTTTTTATTATAATAACTATTAAATTATATCACTGCTGCAGAATTTCCCCTCTTAAATCCTTAACTTATTTTAGATCATCTCTAAATTTACTGATATTATCTTGTCCAGAGTTTTAGATATATCTCCTAAGTGTAAAATGTAAGAAGATAATAAAAATAAGTATATATATATATATGTAAGATAAAAAGTATGCAAATCAAAATTATAACTTAAAACGCCTTTTGATTGCTCATTTTTAATTTGAGTACTTTCTGTCTAGTAATAACTTTCTCTAAACTGAGACATATCTGAAAACTAATTCCGCATTATGTCACCTTAAAACTTCTGCATTGCCTATAAGGTTTAGCCAATGAGATTAACAAAAAATTTTACTTTAAATATCGTTGCAACCCAACTACCCTTCCTCTTTCTCTGCCTATGCTTGCTAGCTGAAGGACGTCTTTTGCTTGGCTGCATTTGTTAAAAATGTAATATGCCATCATCAAAATTTTGAGGTGCAAGATTGACCCCATTGTCAAGTGCAAAAAGTAATAAAGAGATATATTTGGAATATCAAGTGACTTTGTGATTCTTCAAAAATTCCCAGCATCGTCTGGTACGTAACTGATTGTTTCAGTAATCTTCTAATCCTCAATCCACTCGCGACTACTGAAAAATGATGTCTTCCGTCGTCAAGCACTCATCTCTCATCAATTTACTGCAAGGAAATAAATCTTATCGTTGCAGTTTTTATATGTAAGATTAAAAATAAATAAGTCAAAATTATAATTTAAACTAACCCCTCAATTCTCTCTCTCTATTATAAAAACCGCAATAACTTCTCTGGATTGCGTCAATTTTAGGTTAGTCCTTCCCGCATGGATTGCGTGACGCTATCACGTAACTAATTCGGAACTCACAATTTTGAAAACTGCAACTTTTCTAAACTAAACCAAAACCTTCCTCTTGGCGAGTTTTCATATTGGATAAATGCACCACTTTTAGCTTTAACTTCTGTGCTGTTTGGACGCTATATCCTTCCCTCTCTTCGTATTGCAGCAGCATTCAAAAATGTAAATGTTCTGGAAAGACACGATTAGAATTGCAAGTAAGCTGTGGCCACAAATGTGAATTCAAATAAAAATGGAATTAAAACCACCTCGACTGCCAAGTTTCTTAGATATTACGAACTCAACATATTAGCATATTACGCAATCAGAATTTTTTTTTTCAATATGGTTCTACGATCTAACCTATCTAGGTATTACGCATCAACACGGCTCCATCCTTTTCTTGGTTTCATTAGGTATATAAGAGCTAACATGCCTCAGACTAAAAATGTTTTTGAGTTTATTCTTGCTCTCTTAACCTCTTATTCAGTATCCGTGATTTATTATAGTCCAAAAAAATTTTGGAATTAAAAAATGAAAGGTTTATAAGTTAAAAAATTCTACGCAAGAAAGAACTAGACAATATGAGGGAAAAAACGCTCTAAATGCTACATTAGTACTGTCCTGTATGAATAATCAAAATCATTAGTATGAGTATACCTGCAGTACTTGCATGAATATTTCCAGGCCTGTTAAATTCTTTATAGAATGATGCGATTTGTATTTTTCTGCTATCCCTTAAAAACTCCCTTACATGATACTAATTTGGTAACGCCAAAATTATTTTTTTATTCTTCTGTTCATGTCTTGAAAATAAAATTAAGATTCCAGAATCTTATACTTTCGTATTTAAAGAAGTGCGACGTAAAATGCAACGTGTCATTACTTTATTCTACTAGGGATTTGGTGTTTAGAAAGGTTAAATAGTTCTAATAAATAAAGGAGGGATTAAGTTTATCGACCTTCGGCAGATTCTCGGTTGACCTTGAGAACCCTAGAGTGCTCTGAGTTCAGGGAGTGAAAGACAGAATGACCTATTTACCTTGCCCCGACAAATGCACCTAAGAACGAATTCTCTAAGATTGCGATTTTACTCACCTTTGTCACTTATGACACATTTTAAAAAAGAATGCATTCCAGCCTATTTTTAGTTTGTATTTGTGTTAGGTGCCTTCCTTTCTTTTTAGGAGATGATAGAATATGATTTACACCATCACTGTAAAATTTCCGTCATCCAAAGTGCATGCACTCCAAATCTTGCGATGGAAACTTTTCAGGTATAAAATGTAAAAGCAACATTTAGAAACAGGTAAAGAAAGAGCAAAAATACTGAAAAATACTACTTTATCTCGAGTAATAATGCAGAAACTTAGTGTTTCTCTAGGATTAATGTACAGGAAAGAGAAATAGATCCCATAAAGAAAATAGTTAATTCTTAAGAAAAATACGCGGTTAAAATCTAAATTAAAAATTGCTTTTACTTGCAGTATGAGAAATTCATTAGGTACTAATTTGTTATATCATCACGTTTACATGAATTTTGCTTAATGCGTACTGTTTATTCCATGAATAATGCCAAAGAAAAAGTGTTGGGAAGCCAGTTGATAATTAGTTTAATCAAAGAAACTTCTGAGGTTATTCGTAATATGAAAACTGTTAGATAACGAAATGATAGCACATTGAAATGTTATTTAGAAAACATCTTAATGCAGCCAAATTTACCAAAATGTAAGAATAAAAAATATTTTAGCCAAAAGAAGAAAATTCTTTTCTGATTTTGTGGTTCTCGTATGCTACACATTTTTACTTCCGTGTCCGAAGTAAAGGAAGTATTGTATCCACGAAAAATTTCGGGTATCATATTTGTACGAAAATATCCATTTTGACCGCTGTCGAATCCATTTAAATGATGCTTCTGCGTATCATCTGTACGTATGGACAGAATAAAAGACTGTTTTTTCCAAAACGGATTGTAAAATGGATTCAGAAGAGATTTTTTTCTTGACTTCTGTACGTACTTAAATATTGACGTATGTACAGATGTCACATATGTACGTCAGCATGTGTTTATCTCGCATAACTCAAAAAATTTGTATATGAGTCTGCTATGACATGTAGTTGTGTGCCCCTCCCTTTTTGGTTGCAATCGACCTCACAAAACGTATATCTATATATATATATACCCAATCTGTTACCGGCTCGATGAGCTCATTTTTTTTTAAATTCTTATATTTTGGTAAATTATGCACTTTTTGCTTTAAAACTGATTGAATAAGGTTCTTTTTGGTGTTCCGGTTAAGGTTTTTATGCCTTTAAATAATCTGCGCACAATAGTTGTAGAATTATAAACAATTTAAAAGTGGTTAAAGTGCTACTATGTCAAACATAGCCGCCATTTTTTGCATTTGGAACTCTTAGTAGAATGGTGAATGAAGTAAATTTTGCACCAACTTCAGTGTCTTTTTGCCGAGTGGAACCAAAAGTAAACTTTCAGTTTTGTGCACCGAAAAATCTACCTTCTCGCCCGCTGGCCAAATTGCTTGTTTTTGTGTAGAAAGACTAATTTTAACTCTAAAAAATTTTTTTGTAGCTGTTTTTAATTGTATTCGGTTTTTTATCCTTTTATGTATTTTTGCCTCGCCGGAAGTGAGAAAAGAATTAATTCAATGAAAACTGCATCTCTAATAAAATTCGAGACATGGCGTTTAAATGAAATGCAGCAAAAATGTATATGATTTAATATTCTGTACAAGGAAATCATGTAGTGTCCGCATTAGATTTGGTATTTAGTAACAAAGCTCTCTAAATTAGAAGCAAATATATCGAAATTTATTGTATTTTTCCGATTTTTAAAAATCATTTTCAAAATTTTTACATAATGAGCTTATTACTATGCTACAGTTTAAGATAATTCTTACTTATACATGCTTACTAATAAATAATAGTTAAGGAATTAATAAAGGATAAAGAATTTGAATTTTGCAAATATTTTCTGATTAGCCATTTTCTATTATTTGTAGTTTTCTTCATATGAATTAGTTTGCATATGCTGTAAGAACAAAAATGTCTATAATAACTCTTTAATTAAAATATAACCTCAAATGTACTTTTGAATGCAAACGCTCTAAAGCTCTGTTCGAAAGATTCTTCGCGCTGCACTTTTAAAATAAACTTATACTGCACTGGTGAGTATAATGCAGCATAATATAGGTACATAGATACCTTAGTTTTAATGTCAAATTTTATCTAATCTTTTGCCATAGGTTCTTGATAAACTTAGATATAATTATCACAATAATGCAATAGAAATGCACGAAAAAAAAAAACAAAAATTTATTGAAGCCCCAAGAAAAATCACAGTATATGGATTTCTTGATTTTCAACTTGAATATCTGTGAGCAGTTTTGGAGAAACAACATGTATTGATGTATTTATATGCATGCTTATAGAACGTAGGCGCAGTAGGGTTCATAAAACAGCCTCAGTTTATCGATTCTTTTTCTTGTTTAGAGACAATACCAATAGGTCGGCTGAATGCTTTTTGATGATTGGATCCCATAAAAGTGTGGAAAGAATAAACACAATAGCAGGAAGAACAATAAGGGATTATTTTACGATGATTTAAATGGTTATAGAAGGGCCGCGTTTATTGCCACTACT
>KK112929.1:286462-297470 GCA_000611955.2 Stegodyphus mimosarum | reverse complement strand
CCTATGGAAGAACTAGGTGGATAAAAAAATAACTGTTGCGGATTGTACGGTCAGGTCATGCTTAAGATTCATATTTGCATTTTTAAATATATATTCAGTGGAATATATTCAGCTTAGACAATCATATTCCTCTGTAAGTGCCCAATTTATATCAGTAACTAACTTGCAGAGGAATCCAATGCTGCAATTTGTCAGATTTCCAAGAAAGATAACTAATTTTTTGATTAATAACATATTGTATTATCTATCTGGTTATCTGTTAAGATCTTTATGTGGTTGTCGGAGGAATATACTTGAGCGTATTCAATTAAAATTGCACGCTGTTGTAAGAAGGATGCAAATGTACTATGTTTCATTTTTTTCGTATTGCGATGTTTCATTTTATCAATATCGTATGATTTCATATTAATTCATTGTCGTATCTTTAGTCTTTGCTTTTAATCTCTGTAACATTTCACTAAAAATCACAAGAGAGGGCCATAATTCTAGATTAGTACGTCTGCATTCTTAAATTTCAACTTATTGATAAACGAAGTCTTTTATCTTCAGTAATTTTCGGTGGAGATCGAACTGAAGCAAGTAAGGAAACTGAACAAATAATTAGACATATAATTAAACATGTTTTGTCTCGTCCCCAGGGTAATGTGAAACTCAAATAATATCCAAGATACACGAGATAATTTCATATAATAATTCTACTAGACAGTGACGAATTAATTTAATATTATGATCTCATACCTAAATTAAATCATTCTTCTAACTTGCCATTTGCATTAAAATATTGATGAATTTTCTGCTAGTGATTTTAAATTCTTTATTTATTGCCATTTTAACTAAAATAAAACAACAACCATTTAAAGAAAGATCAGCAGCAATTTAAATAAAGAGCTATTTAAAGAATTTAACGTGTTTAAATTCCTAAGGGAAAAGTGGACAGATAAAAGACGCTGTTTTATATAACGTCACACTCAACAAAGGTACTTTGTAGGGTTTTACGTTATTAACTAGCTATCTTATCATTTTGCCAGTGTCATTAGAGCCATTTTTACTTTCGTCGGCTCCAACCAGCATGCAAACTAGTTAATGTTTTTAAGCACAGAGTTCTTGAGTTTAAAAGAGAACTCCTGATAGCTGTCGCTGACCGTTTCGCGATAATTTCTCTCAGAATTTGAATCATTTGATTTAACCTGGTTTAGTTTATTTGATAAAAGCAAAACACGGTAGGGCTACATACCTAAGAAAAGCGATTGCCTTCTAGGAGGACTTTCTAGGATAATCTGAAACATATCCACGTTATACATGGGGAAAATCCAGAAAAGGCCCATATAGCTAGTCCGCTCGCTGGGATTCGAACTACACTCACGTTTGTGAAAATTGCAACACCATGAAGGACTTACGCGAGTGAGCTGAAATTTTCAGGAAATGCAAAGTAGCGCATGATATGCAAATGATTAGAATTGCAAATCCGTAGCGCATGCGTATGCTGAGCAGCGCCCTCTGAACGGCTGATGGATCCGAATAAATAGACGGCTGTAGCGAGGCGTGTATGGTTATCGGTGGTTATCTGCTAGTGGTAAACGTTAACTCAATCTGTACTTATGCCTCGTCGACGAAAGAGAGCGAGATTTGAACAACTTACAGAGTTTGAACGAGGGAGAATCATCGGCCTTCGTGAAGCTGGATTGTCGTATCGTGCAGTAGCCTCTCGTGTGCAGCGTAACAGCAGCACAGTGATGCGCGTTTGGAAGCAGTGGACGGACGAGTGTCGGACAACTCGGAAATCCGGGAGTGGACCCCGAAATGTGACGTCAGCTCGCGATGATAGACACCTGGTCCGCATGGCGCGGACGGACCGTACAGCTTCCTCTAGACAATTGGCAGCACTGTGGTCAATAGCTACAGGTGTTTCATTGTGTGCTTCATCAATTCGTAGACGTCTGCTGCAGTGTGGACTGCGCGCACGGACTCCTTTATACAGGATCCCCCTAACGCACGACCATCGCCGCCTGCGGCTACAATGGGCCAATCAGCATAGAGACTGGCGTGCTGATTGGCAGCATGTCGTGTTTTCTGACGAATCCCGCTTTAATTTGTGGTACCATGATGGCCGCATTCGTGTCAGACGCTATGCCGGTGAACGCCACCTTCCGGAGTGCATTATCGAACGCCACAGTGGACGAACACCCGGAGTTATGGTCTGGGGCGCCATAGCATATCATAGACGATCTCAATTGCTACGAATTGTGGGCAATCTGAACAGCAACCGGTATATCCGTGAAGTTCTACAGCCCGAAGCTGTTCCCTTCCTTCAAAGCTTGCCAGGCGCTGTATTTCAACAGGACAATGCCCGCCCTCATACTGCTCGGATTGTTAAATCCTTCTTTGCAGCGCAGCAGGTACAGCTTCTTCCTTGGCCTGCGTGTTCCCCGGATATGTCGCCAATTGAACATGTGTGGGATGTCATTGGTCGGCGTCTTGCTCGTGATCCTCGTCCTGTTGCGTCTGCAGACGAACTTTGGGTACGCGTACAAACGATATGGAATGCTCTTCCTCAGTCAGACATTCAAACTTTGTTTGACTCCATGCCACGTCGTGTAGCAGCACTTATTGCGGCGCGTGGTGGCCACACAAAATACTGATTCTGATCTCTTGTTCTTGTTTGTTTGCTTTGAACATTTAATCATTTATTTGTACCACTACCACTCAACTGTGTATTAAATTGCATTCAATTATGACGATTCCTTCTTGGTGTTGCAATTTTCACAAACGTGAGTGTATGTCGAATTACCAGTGTTCTTCCGCTCGGCCACCACTGGGCTGCAGAATCATTTGAATCGGAGTGCTTTTCCTTTGTATATTTAGGTTTGGTTTATGCTAAAATACTCTAAGGTTATTTGCTGAAAGGAAGGGATGCCTTCGTGGAAGACTTTCTAAAGGAAAAGGACTCGTATACACATTACACATAGAGAGAACCACGAAAATGCCCATGCAGCCAGCCCGTTCGTCGGGAATCGAAGTCCGGACCGAACTACCAAAGTTCAGCGATTTTACCGCTCTGCCATGAATGAGCCGCTTTGTAGATTTAATACTTCAACGTTCCTTTAACTCTTATTTTGTTTTTTGCAAGATATTATATGGGTTATATAATCACTAGGCTGACGATTCAATAAAAAGATTTATTTTAAACCTCAGTTTTCAGTTAATTTATTTTATTGTTTAATAGAGACAATGTGTTGTTTCATTATCTTCATGGACCCAGGAATTTGAAAAGCTGCAACTATTTACATAAATACGCAATAACTGACATAGAATAGAGTCTTACAGTAAACTTCAGTTATTGAAAGCAAGAATGAAACATATTCTTGTATAAAGTTAACTATTAATTACTCAAAAATAATGTTAATGTCTTTCATATTGGAGTTGTAATCGCAGTACAATAATTAATTTTACAGATGTGAAGTTAAAAAAAGTTCTTCAAAAGCCACATTATATAAACATTATAATAGAACAAATTATTTTATATCATAATTTCATGAATTTTTTTGATAAAGACCGATGCCACTAAACAACACAGCTGTTTTGAAATATATATATATATATATAGAGAGAGAGGTTGTGCATTAAATTATAAATATTTTTAAGATACCTGCGTATTTTTATAAGATAATTGAATTAAAGTAATTTTATAAGATAATAATTTCATAAGATAATAATTTCGTAAGATAAATTTCATAAGATAATTGAGTTAAAAAGTAATGTTTAAATCCGTTTTGATTTACATCACGCAAGCAAAAGTTTAATTACTTGCAATTCAAGTATATACGGTGCAAAACTGCAGTGCGAACTGAATGTTGTATTAACCTCCAAAGACTTAATAAGATGTCTGTTATATTAAGAATACTAAAATAGAAATTATTTAGATAGCAAAAGTAAAAAACTAAGTACAAAACACTAAATAAAAAAGTTCACAGAACGTCGAAAAGAGCTGTGTAGAAGTAAATATATCAACATGAACGAAAGCTCTTTGATTTTATTGCAAAAGCAAAGAGCAAAACAAAAGCAATTGGCTTTTTTTGTTTTGTTTTTACCCTTTAGATCAATTCCATTCAGAACTCTGGCATTTAATTGTGGGATCGTATAAAAAATTCTATGTTTCATTGTTCTCAACAATCGATATGTAAAGAATTCAGTTTCTCGGACAAGTTTGAAGTATTTTTGCATGTTCAGCATATTTATGCTTTTGATCATCGGGCAAAAAACGGAAAAATATAACACAACCTGTAAAATTATTGTACCGTAAAATTACTGCCCATTTCTACTAAAGAAAGAGAATATTTATCATTAATTTGTTTCCAAGCGGTAGTTGTCAATGCATTTTTTTATTTACATAATTTAGACAGCCCATAGATGAGGTTTCTCCGAGTCCTCTTCAGCCTGCGATATTTGTTTCTTTCTTTAAGATAATGCCCCAGTTCAACAAGCAAGTTGTATTAAAAATTTCTGAGAAGAAAGGTGTGTGTGTGTGCTCAGTCATTCACCCTACTCTCCAGATGTGCCCCTCTGTGATTATTTTACGTTCAAAATAGTTAAGTTATTAAAAAAAGTGTACTCACGGGACGACACTGAGGGAATGCAAAGGGCTGCAACATTGAGGCTTTGGGCAGTACAAAGAATACTTGCAAAAATCGTTCATTCCTTTGTTAAATTATGTCACTCGAAATGGCAATACGAAAAGGATGCATTTTGATTAAATAAATAATATTTTTTACTTGCTTATATTTATCATAAACGCGGTCTTATTATTTAATTGTAAAAATGTTTATTTTGTATTAAAAGTTGTTAGACCAGTCAAACATTATCCTTTTAAAAAATATTCTATATAAAATATATTATTCATTACTGTTTAGGGTTACTAATATTAAATCAAGACTGGTATAGATATATAATGAATATTTAGTAAATTACTTTGAAATTAAAAGTATGCTAAATCTTTTGCAAGTTCTAAATCTTTTCAATTCCAAAGCTACGAAAAGGTTATTTTACGTCTAAATGTAAATTTCTTTCTATGAAAGCAATGAAAATAAATATTATGTTTTTATTGAAACTGCAATAAGTTTTCTTAATCACGAATAAAAAACTATTAATAAATAATAATATTAAAAAAATATTACTGGCAGTTCACTAAAATTAGAATTGTTTTCTCACTCAGCATTAAAAGCATACTGGTCCTTTATTATTTCATCATTTAACTCTATTGTGATTAAGAATACTTAGAAAACATCTCTATTTCAATTCTTTTAGTAAAATTACTACATGAACGAGAATCAGCATTTCAAAACTACTCTCGCGCAGTCATTTATAACAGGAAATACACTCAGAGTTTGTGCTTGACGAGCTAATGTTTCCTGTTTTGAAGATACATTTTCTTCCCTTAACGGATTTCCATCTGGCGTAATTACGGGGCGGTTGAATTATTTTATCGTTACTCGTTGCGAGAAATTTTCATTGTCATCAGTTCATAACAACGAGCAGTGAGATGGAAGGAATAGTTATTTGTTTTAAAAGTAACTTAATTGAAAACTTCAACCCATTCAAGGTGGGAGCCGTCGTTTTATTGTTCATTTAAGAGGACAGCGTGATTTTGCTGTTCCCTTTTTACCGGAAGCCTAGGTAGGCTTCAAAGAAGATTGCTTTGTATTCACTAATAACGGTTATGCTTGCCTTGTTATGAAGCAGAAGTACACAGCACATAATGCATTTGAAATGATGCAAATTAGTTATCAGGCGTCTTTCAGTATTAGTTTTTGAGCCTTAGGCTAAAAGTAAGTAGAAAAATGTCCGTTAGTATTTCGAATATAGACGTAAGAACATTTATAAATTTGGGCATATGTTATAATTTTTATTTAATTCTGTAATTATTTAATTTAAAATTTTAATTAATTCATCGAGAGTGTATTTTGAAAATTTCCGAAAGTGTACTTACGCTCAGAGAAAGACTTGTAAGAGAGAAAGACTTTTATGTGACTAATAGTTGCTTATAAATCTTTTTGTTCTAAACGAAACGTCTCGTAGTAATCATAGTCAAATGAGTACATGGAATTTACGTTCTATGACTCTCATTTTCTTCTTGTTTTTTTATATGTGTAAGTTTTTCTTCGTCCTCACCGAATGCCTTCATGGTATAATTGTAAAGTATATCCGGCTAGCAATCCGGACAATCGGAAGATCCGGATTTCGAGACCCGGTAAGGGCACTGCATATTTTTCATGCCCCCTTCTCCAAAATACCTAATCATTCCAAAGTGGCGCCCGAACTAAAAGATTGTATAATCATTAGGTTATTTTGAAGCAGGAGACGTGAAAAATGTACAGTGCTTTCGCCGGGACTTGAACCTGGATCTCTCGAATACGCGCCGAGTGTGCTACCATCATAACCACGAAGGCATGCTAGAAGGAGGGAGAAAATACCTTATACTTTCTCCCTTTTAAAAGGCAACAGAGGATTAGGAGTCACAATCGCCATATTTAAGTGGTGACGAATTATTGTCCACCACCTTTTAGTTCGGGCCCCACTGTAGAGTCATTAGGGTTTTTTATGCTGGAGACTTGAAAAATGAGCAATGCCCTCTCCAGGACTCGAATTTGGACCTTTGGAATACTCCGCAGAGTGCGCTACCATTGCACCACGAACGTCTGCCGGAAGGAAAGAAAAAATACCTTTTAAGATGACGGATGATAATTCGTTACCACAGAATTTGGTGACTGGACCCCTCTTTCCCAGTCGCTCTTTAAGTGGAAGAGAATGTAAGATTTTTCTCCTTCCTTCTCATGTGTCTTTGTAGTTTGTGGAGAAGCTGTAAAGCACGTCCGACTAGGAATCAGAAGGTCCGGATTCGAGTTCTCTCAGAGCATCTCATACTTTTCCCGTCTCTTGCTTCGGAAAAAAAAAACTTAATAATTGTATACAAGTAAGTATATCTATATCTATCTATCTATCTATCTATATATATATATTTACTAATATTGATTTCAATATGAGAAGCGTCTAAAAATCTTTCCGCACGTTTCAAATACTAGGGCAGTTGCGCGTCACATAAGGAAAGCTTCGTACAATGAACATTTTGCATAGCGAATTTGATCACAGGTTGAGAAATGTGTCAAATAATGAACTTTCTCACGCATTTAAGAGACCCATTCGAATATTGCCGCACACTGTGCAGTAATCATGGAGCTAAATTTGCTTTAGTTTTTGTTTTGATGGCACATAGGTGTAGAAAATTCGTTTTTATATCGAAACAAAAACAACCAATAGACATGTTAGACAAGTAAACATATTGCATAATATATTATGTTACTATTGAAGTTTAGATTTTGAAACAGGAACATGAAAAAGAAAAAAACAAAAAGCATTCATGCTTCCAGCAGCCATCAAGAACTATTAGGTGAACACTGAAAGGAAGCGTAAACAACAGCTAAATGCTATACACATATTAATTAAAACTATCCTGAGTTTAAAGGACAAGTTAGCCAGTTTAGTCCTTTTTTAAAACCTTGATATCCTAACTCCAAAAGCAGGTGTGCAAGGAGGTCAAGAAGAGCTAAATCTTCATTTCCTGCGGAGGGCTTGGATTACGCGTATCAAACTAAAATGAAGTGAAAGTCTACGAGACTTTACACAAACCAAGCATACGTAAATATTTTTTATAGCTAATAAATAATTTAACATCTAGATTTTTCAACATTGGATCCGTTTTAAATAATCTTTGAAATATCATCCGACATTTCTTATTTATAGATTGGGTCATGGAATGGCTTGAAATTATTCCCATTATAATGTATGAGAAAGAGCGTATCTAATAACAGAGCCTAATAAAATTTTTTAATTTACCTAATAACTGAGATTAATAAAATTTTAAATAAAACTACCTTAGGGCAAATTTGTGCCAGATTTTTTTATTCTTCCATAAAATCTTAGGTTTAAGGTGAAGCGACTTTCTCAAAGGAAGCATTAGGTGAGTTTCGGTGATTTGGAATGATTAGAAGAAAAACCGTATGACTACTAGTTGTTCCGGTGTCTGCCGATAACATCGCGGACGAAAACGTGAGGAGAAAACAACGCAAGGCGAAAACGTCGTGGGACAAAATAAAGCAAAAAGAAAACATTGCAGTTCTAAAACATCGTGGTACAAAACATCGTCGTCGAAAATAAAGCGGTTCAAAAACATCGCAGTTTAAAAACATTGCCGTCGAAAATATCGTGGTAAAAAATAAACCACCTACAATTCATCGCATGATCATAACATCGCAGACATGCGTTTTTCAGGCTTTAATAATTGCAAAATTTAATGATTGTTTAATAACTGTAAAAACTTCCGTAACCATTTTTGAGCGCAAGATGGAAAGAAGGATAATTTTCACTTTCATGTTTTTTATTAACTAATAAATATTTGCTGATTAATTACTAGTTAATAAAAAATATGAAAGTAAAATTTATCCTTCTTTCCACCTTGCTCTCATAAATCATTATGCGAATATCCATTAACAATTATTAAAGCCTGAAAAACGCATGTTATCGTCATGCCATGATTTGTAGGTACTTTATTTTTTACCACGATATTTCCGACGACGATGTTTTTAAACTGCGAAGTTTTTGAACCGCTTTATTTTCGAAGACGATATTTTGTACCACAATGTTTTAGAACTGCGATGTTTTCTCTTTGCTTTCTTTTCTCTCACGATGTTTTGTATAACGACGTTTTCGTCTTGCGTTGTTTTCTCGGCGACGTTTTCGTCCGCGATGTTTTTGCCGCGATGCTTTCGGCTGTAAACAGTTGTTCCTCGTTAAGATTTTGCAACAAGTAGTAGGTTTATTTTAAGTTGTTATTCCTAAAGAATCAGTCAAACAGGATTCTATAAAATCTAAAATAAGTTTAGATTATGAGTCAGAATAAGCAGTGCTTAAAGTTGGCTTTATATTATGGCTTTTTTACGTAATATATGGGTAAGGGATGCAATCAATATATATTTAAGTCATTCTCGCCATCTTCTGAGGGTAAATAAGTACATAACTTTCATGTTGCGCTTTAGGCAGTGTTCATGATATTCACAGAGATTCTCAGACATGTCCGTTCTGAAGAATTGTTTTATTCCTATTCCAAAGGTCATAATTTTTCTCGTGATCTTACCGATGGGTCTCCAGAAAAGTAGCTTAAACAGAAACATAAATGCAGAGCCTGGTTATGTAAGAACTAATGAATGAGAATAATATCGAAAATCTGTTTCACAAGAAATTTTAAAATGTCTGAAATTGGCATTATTAAATCAAGATAGTTTCTTGCCATGTGATAAGAGGCGCCATTCTGCTGATGCCGGTTCCGTTCACAACAGGATGTTTTCAGATCTCTCAGTTATGAGGCAATAATGTTTCCTTAAATTGTTCTTAGTTTATAATTACACGACTCTGTATCATTCATTACCTTAAACAATAAGAATCGAGTGAGTTCATATTTATTTTCTGACTATGGAAGGCAAGCCTAGCGATTCAAAAAACAAGCAAACGTGTTATCTGTCGATTCATAAATCTTCTAAATCAGAGGTTCCAACCTGGGGCGTGCATACTCCAGGATTAGCTTGTATCAAATACAAAATTTGACAATGATAGGTTTCGAAGTGATGAAATTTCTCATCTTCAGATACTTTCGTAGTGGTTAAAAACATCAAATCAAATATTTTATAGAATTTCAAGGCATGTAAAAGATTGGGAACCGTTGATTCATGTTAATTTCGCTCTCATGAGAGAATCAAGCAACATACAAGAGCGCTTATTACCATACACTATTGTAACATCGAAGTCGATCAGTTAATTATACACAACTGTGGTTCCCTTTTTAGTATTAATCAAATGCTGTGCGTATTGTATCTTGTAAGGAAAGTCAAGAATTTTGATAAGCGTTCGTCTCACACTTCTCTAAAATTATTCTTAAAATCCATCGCCTTAAATTCTTCGGAAACTATAGCACCTGCTCAGGGAATCATTTATGAATTCTTGCATTTTTCGCGGTGTTTGAAGAAACTGGTGCAGCCTCTGCGATGAGAGAAAATGCTTCCCATGCAATATAATTTTTAATTATTGTTAACATAATTGCATTAAATGCTTGGAACTGCTCATTAATTCATATGCAGCTTATAATCAAATTGTCCTCTTAACCTACGACTTTAATCAGCCGAGATATTAATTAAAAACTCTGAAAACACTCATTTTTACGAGTGGCAACAGTTTCGCGTGCTGAAGATAAAAATGCTTTATTTCAAAAAGCATTACCTCTGCTCACTTTCAAATCGCAGGATTTGTTAATAAAAAATTTATAAGTTTTACAAAATGTGAAATGAAAATAGCATTCTAAATATTAAACATATTATTATTACATAAAGTCATATTCTGAGGTTGAACAAAGCACTGGATACAAGTGACGGCATTGTATGTAGAAAGTTTTTCTTTAATATCAGCATTTTAAGACACATTTTTTGTTTCAGGTTAGGACAGTTCCCACGATGTGCTATTGCCACGTTAATTCTTTTACTGATGTTGAGAAAAAGTTGTTATATTACATTAAATTTAAGTCATGACATCATGCGTATTAACCTGAAGTATCAAAATTCTTTGTTTTGTTTCCTGGTTTCGCTACAAAAAATCATTTACGAAGTAATTGTTGTTTGGAAAGAATAAATTGATTTTATTCAGACTGAAATGTTCTTATGCATTTTCTTTTCAGGTGTGCACAGAACTTATAAATTTTGCTTTCGTCGCAGCCCGCTAGTTTTATTTAAACTAAGTTTACATCTTATTGTTGTAAACACTCTCACTTGCCTGAGAATCGTCAGCACAAGCCCACGACATTCATCGTGACAAGGAGTTAAATGCGCGTGTCGTTGGCATGAGCCTTAAACACCGCATAGGTAACAACCCAGGTTTGAGGGAGAGCCCACCGGGGAGGACAGGTCCGAAAATC
>KK112929.1:264414-282486 GCA_000611955.2 Stegodyphus mimosarum | reverse complement strand
GGCGCTGAACCCGAACTGAAATTGTCTCTCCAGATTCAACCCCGCGTGTCATTCCATTCTGTTTATTTATGCTTATTTTAAAAACTTTTTATATTTTTTTTCACCAGTCTCATCGCTGGAAAGATACATTTTATTATTACCCTTCCCTTGGTTTTTTAGATTGCGGAGGATTAGTTTTACACAGTTGATCAAGCGGAAGGTCGCGTACGGGGTTATTTCGGTCGGATTCTTTTGTCAGAAAGTTCTGCGCGAGAACGTGCAGATCGTGCCAGAGGAAGGATTTTGAAAAACACGGAAAAATGGCTTTTGCCTTAAGGAATTTACGGCATTAGGCTAGCTTCCTTACGGATGTTTCGTCAGCTTATGTTTTAGGCTTCTAAGGACTGCCCAAAAAATATACAGGCGTCATATAGTGGACTTGTACATAGAAACCCACTAAACTAAAAGACTTTGGTAACATTTTCAAATATAGGAGTCCTACAAGAAAAGAGCAATGACCCCTTTTTCGCTTTTGTTAATTTTTATATAACATCATATCTACTGATTTTTCAAGACGCGTCTTCAAATATATCATAAATAAATCTCGATTCGTAAACAAGCAATATATCAATGGGCTTTAACCATAAAGACTTTCATGGGTTTTCACTATCAAGGATCGGATTTTCAAAAAGACTTAACTGTCAGGTCATGAGAGGCGGCCAGTCAATATCTTTAATGCATTTCGAAAGGTGTTATTGCTCTCAATTCCTCAATAATCATGTACCCAAAATACATAATTTACGAAGAAACAATGGTCAAAGACCAACTTTTCCTTGTCTTAACCAGCAATTGCTGATAAAATCTATGAGAAAGGATTACAAACAGATACACATTATTTCTGAAAGTTTTCAGACTTAATTTGGAATTTACTAACACTCATTAAGGAAATTATTTGTATTGAAGGCATAATTTACACTCAGAATATTAGGATTTCCTGAGGATAAAACTGAATGAAAGAGCTTACAGTACATAATCATAACCAAAAAATGAAAAGTTTAAGATTTTTTTAAGTTGTCTCATTTATATGGATAATTAAGATGGACACACGAAATTTTAATTTTTAAAAGGTATACTAAAATAAACCATTTTGAAGCATAAATGTCTGTAGCTGAGAGACAAAATTCTAGTTTAATTTTGTTTAATTTTGTTGGTAGTTTGAAGGCAATAACACCTTAGAATAATTTTGGTAATGATCATCAAACATATTTCAGATCGGGAAACAGAAAAAAAAATGTATAAAATAATTTCATTATGGTAATTAATCTGTGGTTCAGTCCTTTAGATTTAATTTGCAACTCCGGAAAGGTAAAAACAGCAATTGTCTTCTTTTTTCACTCATCATACTTTACCAAAACAAGGCTTTAGTTTAAACATAAAGGTTCGTTAATGAGCATCACTTGTAAACAGTATTTTACCAACATAAAATTATCTTGCAATAAAATTAGAGCTGACAAACGTATTACTTACTTCTCCGTGGATCAAAGTTTTCATTCGGAGTTTTAGTTACTCTTTTCGAAAAGTTCAATTGTTGACAAAATTTCATAACACTAATTCTTCTAGATGAAAGTAAAAGACAGTGTGAGTCAGAAATATAGTAATACGTGTGATAGTGTCATAAAAGTAAAATATCACTACTAGAAAATCAAGTCATCAACCAGAAGACAACTGCAAAACAATATTAACCAGGCCCAATTTATTGCCTAAAACCGATGGCCGTTTCGGACATTTCTGCAAATATCACTGATGTTGCTTCATCAAAACAACTGCGAGTCTTTACGGGATATTTTATTTTCTATCTATCTTCATTGTAAGCAGCTTTTCTTGTGTTTTCCCACAGTCAGCAGAAACATTGTTACATCAAATTATATCCGTCTCACGATCTCATGATTATTATGGTATGTAATCATTCCAGGTTGCAGATGTAACTTGCTGCCTCTTATTCAGCACCATCTTGTTTAATGATGTACCTCGAGAATGTGGCGGTTATTTGAAAAACATTTGAAAAGAAAAAAGTGAAGCTTCAAATTTAATATACAATTCACTATTTCTTTCTATAACAGACATTAACATTTTGCATGTACCTCAGCTCTGTAGCCTTTATGCTAACTCTCCTCATATAAAACTATATTATCTTACAGAGTATTTTCTCCCTCCTTCCACCCTGCCTTTTGGGGGGGGGTAACATCACCCAACCGAAATAGTGATTAGCCACGTTGACTGCTGTTCCGAAGAGCTCGGGTTTGAATCCCGGAGAAAGTATGGATATTTGTAAATGTATAGTGTCTGTGCGGCATTGTGGCATTATAAGTATACGGCGAATCGAATGTCCTATTGAGAAGTTGATGGTAAGAGAAAAGGAGAGGGGAAGACCGTCGAACTCGTCCTTCCGGGGTACTCTCCATAAAAATTTGGGGTGGAAATGAGAAAAGTCTTACTCTGACCTGTATAGTGCTCAAGGCTTTTGCGAACGACAGGCGCAATCTTGAGCTTCTTGCTACGGTGAATTTCATAGGCTTGTGCTGATGTTACTGTTAGACAAGTGAGATAAGTCACAACAACAGCAACGCCGTAGCATACTCGGCGAGGTCCAGGTTCGAGTCTCGCCAAGAGCATTGCACATTTTTCACGTCTCCTTCTTCAGAATAACTTAATATGACTCTACATATGGCGCTTGAACTAAAAGGTGGTTGACAATAATTCGTCACCGCTCGGATTTGGGCTATTTGATCCCCTGATCTTCAGTCGCCCTTTAAAGAAAGGAATATATAAGGTATTTTCTCCCTTCTTCCAGCATGCCTTCATGATGTAATGGTAGAACATTCAGGCTGGAGTCGGGAACTCGAGGCTCGAGTCCCGAAGATGTCATTGCACATTTATACATTTCCTGCTTTTAAATAATCTAATGACTGCACAATCTGAAATTCAAACCACTTTAGAAAAAATGGATATCAATATTGTTGACTGATTTTACCATCTATAGGTTGGTAGCTCAAGTTCTGTGTTGGCACGACTGCATTGTGGATAAGAACTTGAGAAACAGTTTGAAAAGGTCGCAGCACCTTGCCGCATTGCACCAAGGTACAACAGTGAAGCGCTGTGTGTTTTTCTTTAGTGCAACTGTAAAATCTATACAGGTATGTCGGATGAGAAACTGGTATCGTGGCAGATATGTGAGCCTTACAAAAATACATAAATGGAGTGAGGAAATGAAGACCTGTTGCTGAGGACTGTCTTCGTCCATGTCCAACAAATACGAAAGACTTCATTACAACTATGGAGAATGCGATACGAGAGAACTGGTCCATTCAAGAAGGGGGAGACAGTTAGCAACGCTAGTCAACAATGAAATCAGCCCAACACAAAGTGTGTGTGAGATGGGTGTACAAGTGGTTTGACTTCCGAAAGAACGATAGCCGTATCAATGCTTCCTAAAACTTCTGCATCTATATGAATTTGATGGTGAAGTATTTCTAAAATATACCGTCTAATGAGATGAGAGTTTACACTTTTGTGTGAAACAAGAGTTTCGGAGACTAAGATGAGTTTCGGTCGGTGGACCACAAATGGCTGCTGACCTGCCCGGAAAACGTCACTTCCCGTGTTATTTACGTGTTTGTCGAGCTCTGGGACAACTACATTGAACTAAACACGGAAATTATTGATCACTGGTAATATAAGTACTTGGATTTTGTAATAAATACGTTGTAAATAAGAAAAAAATTGGTTTCTATTGAATGCATTAATACATTAAGGCTAGGCTATTCAATTATGGCAAAGCATACGAGGGCTATCTGCCTAAAGGGAGGGATGCCTTCGTGGAGGACGTTCTAAGGGAAACTGGCTCGTATACACTTTACACATGGGGAAAACCACGAAAACGCCCATGCAGCCAGCCCGTTTGCGGGATTCGAATTAATACATTAAGAACGTGAATGGCTTGGTAAATGTAATTTAATATTGAAAAAACTGATACACAGAAATTAGATACAAAGTTTTTTATTCAATTTTGCATTCGAATAAGCATTCAGTTGAACATTAAATTTACACCTAGGATGTATAACAAAATAAATCAAGGTGATATAGAATTTGCAAAGGTTTTTCTACTCGGCTGTTCACCCGGATCAGCAATGAAGAATTTAAATCCTTTAAAAATTTTTTCTCAAGCGCAAGCATATTGTATTTCATAACATAGTATAAATTTCAACTTATTTTAAGGCAAATTTCGCAATTATTCTATATCTTAGACCCGGAAGTAAAACGCCTCTTTAGGGAGAAAATTCAAATAACTTGCATATAAAGCTGCATCACTACCCGAACTTGATAAATTGCTGATGTTAGAAAGACAGTTAAATGCTCTACATTCTATCTTTTGAAGTGAAGTCAAGCAAATATTTTCTTTAATTCTAAATCGAAGAATAAATGATGAATTATTCTAACACACTTTTTAAGATAAGGACGCTCCTATAAGGAGAATTAGATTGAAGAAAGCGTTTTAAAAGCCAGTCAGTACGTTAATTTAAGACTATTCTAAAGTGAACAAAATTTTGCACACGTGCTCTCTTTAATACACGGCTTAAAGTACCCGCGTTTTGGAAAATGGCTGATCTTTCTTAAAATCTTGCTTTATTTGTTTAAGTAACTCAATAAATAAATAAATAACTGAAAAGCTTAAAAACATTAAACTATAATAATGAATAAAAAAAATCCTTTTTCTACTCTAGATAACGCTGTTTCTTTGCTTTTGAATTTGATTCTTTGTTTATCTTAGGAGATATGTCCAAACAAGACAGCCCTGTTTAAAAAGATCTCTTTCTTTTCAAAACCTTTCCGGCATATTTTTTCTGATTCCATAGTCCTCGAGCCATAAATAGAATCAAAAGATTTAAACTTCATCTTCAGTTCTTACAGCGAATTCTGAGGTTGAATGACAAAATCATCAATCTTTTATCACCGACACTTATTTATCTGCTGGATTCTATTTTTAAAATTTTGACTGCTCATACTTCATTACAATTAACGACCACAGGAAACAATAACTTATAAACGTCGAACACTGCAAACGCAGCTTCTGAGGTCAGGATAACAAAATACTGAACACCACAAACAAATGAAGCTGCTTGAAGGATTGAACGATTCAAATTCTAAACCCATTCAATCTGAATAAACTAATTCCCGTGGAGTTTTGGCGGTCGATTAAACAAACTGTGAAGTCAGAAAGCGTGCCGCTGTGAAGATGTCTACTTCTGATTACAAATCGGAAGAAAGAATTGCCTGAAGAAACACCACCGACATGCCTTTTCTGTAAATTATTGATGTAACTCATAATGGCAAAGGACAATGGACATTCTCTGTGTGCGGAAATAAACTCCTTCTATTTAATGACATTAGGAATGTATGGTAGCGAATTCGAAATGTTAGTTAGGCCTAATAACAATTGTAATGGATTAGTTATTAAGCATAAGAATTACTTTTGATATGTTAAGTGCTTGGAAACAATATTTCTACTGGAATGACTTTCGATTCCGCATGGCTTGACCTAGGACGGAAATCATCTTAGTGACGTACTATTGTTATAATTTGGTTCCAACAAAAATTGGCTCCGTTATTATAATACCTTTCACCCTAAGCATCATATCGTCTATTAAAGCTGTTTAGTCAGTAGAAATAATGCATAACTAAATTGTGCTTGTGTTTTGTTTGTCTTACATAACTCCACTTTTAATGTTGTTATCAGACGGCTTGAAAATGTCCCTGTATTTTTACTGGGTATCGTAAAATCGTCAAACTATTCAAATCTTCACCCATAATCATTTTCGAAGATGGAAGCAAAAAAAGGAGATGCACTTTTTTATTTTATTATTTTTTCCGATTAATTTGTAGAAGGAAATTATCTTTGCTCTTGATACATTTTCTGGCATTATTGTTCGCACGGAAGTTGGAATATTTATGGTTGAAGAAAGAGAATATATTTATAATTAAGAAATGAACTTCTAAATTAAGAAAGGTTTAGTTTTATGAAGCGGCAGTATAAAGCATTATATATTTGATTGAATATGAATATATTTGATACATGAAGAAATATTTGAGTGATTTCTGAATTTTTTAAATTGTTTCGTATGAAGGTTTTTTTCTATGATTACTCATAAATGATAAACGGCAATTTATGTGCTGCCGACTAATGTACTGACGAGATATCAAAAGTGTTCAAATTATAAATTGTACTAAAATATAAACATGTAGACAATATAAAGATGTAGTATAAGGGTTCTATATATATAAATATAAGCACTTAGTACAAGGATTTCGAATTTTTTAATTTCGACCAATCATTTCTGCTCACAAAAATTTTTGTTAATTTAAATTTTGGAGCACAAAAGTTTGGACCTGGTAGTTTAAATTTATTTTACAAGGTTATTATAAATACTTTATCGGGTCTTATAATCCTATAATATGTAACCACCCCGGACTTTCACACAAACTTTAGAGTGATTGCGTATGCTTTCAATGAGGTTATCAAACACCGCAAATGGCTATTCTTCCACTAGCGTCCAAATGCCCGAGACTTGCTTAAGAAGGTAAATGTGTAGAGACAGCATGCCCAGGACATCCCAAAAATATTCAGTGGCTTTAAGGTCGAAGGAATACGGCGGCCATTTCATATGAAGTATGCTCTCCCACTCCAGCTACGCGTTAACAATGCTGGACCGATGCGGACGGGTATTTTAATCTACAAAAAAGGAGAAAATTAGAATCAACTGCTGTAGTGGAGAACCTTACAATAGTGTAAAGCATTACTCCTCAGCCATCACAGAACCGTGTTTACAGATATGCAGCCTGGTGCGGTATTCTGCTGAAATTCTAGTCCAAACCGCGATACTGACTTTTCTGAACACGTGATGTTGGATGATGTTCCATTTCTGATTTCGTAAGATTCAACATTTCCTGAGCTTTACACGCTATCATCTGATTTCAGAGAATTTGGACTCATCTGTGTACGCTGCTCCAATGTGAGACAGTACAACTGAGATGTTGACAGCACCACTTTAATCTTACTCCTCTTGTTTGGGAGGCTAGTGGGAAACAAACATTTAGCATTTAGGCCTCCAACCCCTTCATATAAAATCTTCGCCTCACAGTACTGGAAGACATTGCAACTATGCATGTAACAAATGTAGAGGTTGGTCGACGATTTCACTTGGTTACTTTAAGGATATAATTATCCTTAGGAAGAGTTTTAACTACTGATCGACTGGGCACAGGTCTCCAGACAACTAACTGTTTGCCTCCTTTGGAATTATTTCCATATTCGAGAAAATTACCGAATGATCAACGCGTTAAGAAAACAGTATCTTTGATTGACTACCCTGTCTGGATGCGTCCGACAATCAACATTCACTATTTGCTATTTCTTCTTTCAGTCACAGAAACAAAAGTGGGATAAAAAATTATTCTAAGAAAGTTATTATAAAATCTTTGTATCAGAATTCAAATAAACCTTCTCAAACCTATCATAACGCTGCTGTCTCGAAAGACTGCTTAATCAGCATATATACGTACAGTTAACATGAATTGACTGTAACATATGACTTTGCCATACGTTTACTGCTTTATCATACTTCAGCCACTAAAACTCAACTACGATGTGGATACGAATCAGTTTTCCTTTGAAAGTCCTTTTCGAAAGCACCTATTCTCTTAAACAGGGAATGTTCGCGTGGTTTGCAATAATCAAAATAACTAACATAACCTCATAACATTATATGTCCAAGTATAAGCGCTGTTATAGTGGTTAGTGACGCTTACTACTATATCCAAAGGCCCGGGTTAGAATCCTACCAAAGGCATGTATGTTATTAAGTGTATAGTATCTCTGCCGTAATGAGGTACTCAAAATACAAGGCGAATCGAAAGTTATCTTGAGAGGTTGGCGTTAGGGTAAGAGGGGTGAGAGACCCTCATATCGCCTTCAGGTGTATTCCTCCTCAAAAATAGAGCCGAACAGCATAGTTAGTGCAGCAGGCTATAGCTGTACGACCAGTGGTGAATTTCCGGTGTCCCACCCACTTTTACCTGTACCTGGACTTGTCCAAATAGCGGTAAATTATCGCTTTGAAACTAAAATAACTGTAATGCAACTTAAGTAATAATAAGAAAATTAAACCTTTATTATCACGATTATCACGACTTGTTTTCCGGAGATTAATGAAAGGTGGCTATGTTAAGTGAAGTGCAGAGCTTAGAAGTTCTCGATCAGCATTTCAAACTCACCTATGAACATTTGGAGCTGCATTACATAAACACCCAATTATCTACTTCTCACTTAAGAATTTATTATTTACCACTTGCAGTAGTCATTCAGAGCTCCAATTAATGAATATTCAATTTAAGTTGGTAACGAGACTGAAGAATACAGCAATAATTCACTTCAAGTTATAAAGTATTTCTCCCGCCTTCTTAGTAAGCTTTCGTGGTGTAATGGCCAGCACACTCGGCGTGTATTCGAGAGGTCCAAAGTTTGAGTCCCGGCCAGGTCATTGCTCATTTTTCATGTCTCCTGCTTCGAAATAACCTAATGACTCTACAGTGGTGCCCGAACTAAAAAAAGGTGGTGGATAATGATTCTCCACCACTAGGATTTGTTGATTGGGTCCCCTAATCCCCAGCCACCCTTTAAAAAGCGGAGTATGTAAGACATTTCTTCTGCCTTCTTAGCATGCCTTCGTGGTGCAATAGCCAGGACACTCGGCTCGTATTCGAAAGGTTTGAGTCCCGGCCAAGGCATTGCTCATTTTTCATGTGTCCTGCTTCGAAATAACCTAAGGAATCTAAAAAGTCAGTACAAGTTAATTCAGACAACTATTAATTGCAATTGGCAGTTGAGAATAGTGATATTTTGCCCTAATCTTTTCTTCAAGTTAACTAATTTATCAGTCAGAATAAGTCTGTTTAGAGCATAGATTCTCAAAGTGGTCTATATGGACACTCAGGGATCTACTCCAACCTGCAAAGAGTCCATGTCAGCGAAAAAAAAAAGGTGGTGTGTGCATGAGGTGTAAATAGAGGTCTTCAGGTCTCGATCCTGTTTAAGCAGGTTATCACCAAAATTTAGGGGTTAAATGCAATAAAGTCGCTAATACAGATTTTACCTGCTTACTTGCGTACTTTTAAAGCAGGCATGTAAAGTAACTAATTATGAATTATTTAAGTATGTTTCATAAAGTAAGAACTTGTAAAAAATTGCACGTTTGGTACCAGTAACAAAACACTGCGCGTATACTCGCAGTAATAACTCTTTTCTAGGTATGTACCAGAGCTTTGCAAAGACAGCGTATACCATTTGGGCTTGCATGAGATTGTTTAATTTATCAGTAATAAATATGAGTATCAGAGACAAGCACTGAATTTGTTTTCTGAATTTTGAAAAGAAAAAAAATAAGCAAATATTTTCACAGATATAAGTTAAAGTGACTAAAAGTCATCTTTTTTGAACTAGTAAGTCATTTTTTTAATAAAATTCTGATTGTCTAGACACGCCGATCATGGTTACAATCCGGTATAATTTCTAAAATTCAAAGCGTACACATCATAAGTTAACAACAAAGGTAATTCTGTGAATTGCTTATCTTCTGTAACGAACGAAGCAAACCTCTTTAAAAACCAAAACATTATTATAAAGAGTGTAAGCAAGTTTCAAATACAGCAAGTAGTTGCGGTTTGCTTTTGAACGGATTAACACAATTTGTAGAAGACACAGAGTAGAATTTTAAATTATTTTTAAGGCTTTCGTATGAGATGTAGTTTACAGAATAACTTTATTTAGTGAGTTACGTAACCTAGTGAAAAATAAGACGCCACTTAAAAAACACCCTGTATATCTAATTCAAGGTTAAAATAGGGTTTTGCAGCGAAAATCAGTAAGTTGCTATGCCTTATCATGCTTTAATTTTTGTCAACAGATAACTGTTACTAGCCGTGGCCGAAGGGCACTGCCCATGGGCACCTGCTGTCATAGGAAAATGCCCTCAGACCATAATTTCAGCTGTAGTTTCAATGTGTCTACACCGCAGACAGCCTGGCTCCAGGCACCTACCTGGTCTTCTTCTAACCAACTTCTAACATACGACCATCACTGGCACCAAGACAGGAATGACTTTCTAAGTCGCACATAGCGGTGATTTTGAACTAGTGGTACGACCGCTACAGGATTCGTGGCTAGAAGCTGTTGGTCAAATAGTCCGCTTGTTAGAGTTCGCTGTGTCACTATAGCGCCATGCATGCAGTGCGATGCGCCACAGATGCAGTGAATAAGGTATTTTGCCTTTAGTGGTAGCAGGTGTGTGGCTGGATACTGGGTCTTCTCGAGACAGCTTTTTCCTAGACCACATCTTCCAAGACGCATGCACAAGGGATGCATCCATTCCAAGTCTTTCTACAAAATTGTGAAAAGAAAATCCATCTTCTCGTAACCCTGTTACTCAGCCCCGTTCAAACTCAAGCTGTTGATACTACCTTCTTCGTTTTCTTCTTCGCTAAAGATATTCTTGACTCAAATTTCATTCACGAAGACCAATCCGGAAGATAAATAAAGCAAATACACGAAGTTTACATCGCGTACTCAGAACAAAGGTTATTTGCATGCTATAGCGTGAATTTTCGTACAGTTAGTTTTCATGTTCATAGCGATGCTAAACCGCGATATTTGATTAGACATCATCTTTCAGATGCGTAAATCCAAATGATGCGTAATTCCAAATTTCTTTTATCCGGCGCAACTCCTTTTAGGATTTAATTTTCGATCAATGTACATCATCAAAAGAAGGGATAGGATAAAATAAATGATAAAAAATACCTGGAATATAGAATAAATGTTAAAATAGCATTGTTAACGTTATTAGTTTATTGTTAAAATAACACTATTAACTTTATTTAAGAAAAGACTTAAACTGAACACTGGAAAGAACTTCACGGTGAATAAAGAAAATGATCCTAGAATGAGGTATCCTAGGATGTGAGCTATATGTAATCCAGGCATATGGAACTACGTCGGTATCCGCATATAAATGCGTGACTTTCATATTACAGGATGCTGAAAAATTCAAAAATTCATTGCACTACAGAACATAAGAGAAATAAGAAGTTAATATTTCTTAAATAATCGTGTTTCATTAAGAAAGCAATAAACATTTTGACATAAACAAAAGATGGCTGAACAAATTTCGTAACGTAATAAATAATTCTTCAGTGAAATAAAAAAGCTTTTATTAATGCAAATTTCACTTCGACGGCATCAGGTTTACTAAAATTATCCATTTTCTCTCTCTAAGTGCGCAATTCTATGATGTTACAAACTAAGGAAAGCTTTAAAACTAAATTTCATTTAAGTGCTTTTGAGAAAACTCGTTCACCATTACTAAGTTAATTATTTTCTACTCCACCGGCAAGAAACGCAAAGAATTGAAGCAAATAGAAAAAAAAAGTCGTAAACGATAATTATTCTTAACACGTTTGATAATCACGTAAAATTTTATCTCATCATGTACAACATTTCAGTCCTGCAGACACAAGCAATGTATGAAAAAAGTGCTATTTTTTTCTTCTCAGTTTTCTTTGCATTTGTAGCAGTTTCGAAACATTCTCACAAATAATTCGATAGCGATAGCTAGTTTCAAAGCAACTACCTGCTTACCATAAATTTCCGAGCTCACTTCTTATGCACCTTTGCAAGTGCATGCTGTCTTCCTGCCAAATGAGTATTCAAAATAAGCGAAAAAATATCTGAAAGCTTTCAGACTTTATATTTTGCCCAAACGGGTGTTTGATTTTTTTAGGCCAAAGGACGTTAGCCAAGAAGGACTGTTAATTTCGTTTTAGCATTTTGCGTTGAAAACTTTAAATGTCCGTTTCACTTTTCAAATTGTTGCCACCAAATATTATCGAGCTGTGTCATATTTAAAGAAATTAAATAACAAAGAATTTGCATAAATGTGAAAATTTTTGATTAACAAACTCAACGATTTCAAAGTGAGCAATGGCAACACTGTACGGAAATAACATTTTTATTTCCAGCTCATGACACTGTGCAACGGAAATTCTAATCATATGTTGTTTCTAAATATTCTGTGATATTGCTGTTGAATTGCACTTTATGTGATTTAAGTGCAAAGAAAACGATATTTAATAAATAAATGTCACACTCAAAATGTTGAAAAACGAACTTTTGGGAGTAACACGAAATCTGAAATCATTCAAATTTTTAGCCCAAAGGGCGTTAGGCCAGAAGGGCTATTAATTTCGTCTTGGCATTTTGCGTTGAAAACTTTAAATGTCGGTTCACTTTTCAAACTGTTGCCATCAAATATTACAGTTCCGTAGTATATTTCAAGAAATTAAATAATGAAGAATCTGCATGAATGTATGCATGTTTCTCGCATTGTGATAAAACGGCCGTAACTAGAGTCATTAAATTTTGAATAACGTACATTTCCAACCGAATTTGGGCATCTGGAAGTCCGAATTTGTTTTATTACCTATTTCATATTTTGGAAAACTTTATAACGAATTTGTGATTAACAAATTCAGCGATTTCAGAGCGAGCAATGGCTAAAAAAGAAAAAAATAATAATGTCCAGCGTGCGAGACTGTGTATCGGAAATTCTAAAGATATGCCCCTTTTGAAATTATTTTGGGATGTTGCTGTTGAACTGAATTTCATGGTTTAAGTGCGGAGAACAGGATATTTAATAAATAAAGGCAACCCACAGAACATTAAAAAAAGCCCCTTTGGGCGTAATGTAAAATCTGAAAGCTTTCAGATTTCTTTCTTTCTTTCTTCCTTTATTTTTATGCAGAAGTATAAACTATACCTTAATTTAAATTTTTGTAACTCTGAGTATATGTCAAAGAACAATAGTTACAAAATTAAAAGCTACATAAATAATTTTATGGACACGATATGTACCAATACAATTTAAATAAAAAATGTAAGGAATTGTGAAGGATAAAAATAAGTTATTTTACAACTATCTAAATAATATTCCAAAGGAAAATGAATATTTTTTTACTTCCTTGTACGAAGTAAAGGAAGTATTGTAATGACGAAAAATTCCGGGTACCATATATCAACAAAAATATCCATTTTGATCTCTATCGAATGCAATTTAACGATGTTTTTGAGTGACATGTGTAAGTAAGGACAGAATAAGGACTCTTTTTCCCCAAACGAATTATATAACCGAATAAAAATGGATTCAGGAAAAAATTTCTTTTTTTCATTTTACATACACATACAATTCTCGAGAACAGTTGGGCTAATGTTATTTTGGGTTAAAAATGTTTAAAAATAGCTATCTTTAGAATTTGCGATAGACAGTCTCGAGCGCTGGAGATAATTCCCCCCCCCATTCAGTTTCGCCATTGCTCGCTTTGAAGTCGTAGAGTTCGTTATTGAAAAATTCGCTTAAGTTTTACAAAATTTGAAATACATAATAAAATATTTAAAAACAGGATATCTTTAGAATTTCTGATAGACACTCTCGAGCGCTAGAGATAAAACTTTTTCCTGTACAATGTTGCCATTGCCCACTTTGAAATCGCCGAGTTTGTTAATCAAAATTCGTCAAAGTTTTACAAAATATGAAATACACAGTAAAAGAATTTCAAAATTCAAAATTCTGCCTTTCAGGTGTCCATATTCGGGTTGAGGCCTACATTATTAAAAATTTGTTGGATCTAGGTGTCTTTGTTTTTTCACAACGCGAAAAACATCCATGGATTCATGTAAATTGTTCATTATTTACCAAAATGTAATACAGGGTGAGAATACTTAGTGGCAACAATTTGAAAAATTATTCAGACTTTTATAGTAATTCAACGTAATAATAGCTCTTCTGGGCAAACGCTCCTTTGGGCTAACAAGTTCGACGGTGTTTAATAACCGTCAAAAGACACCGACATAATCCTGCATACAATATACCGCTCCTTGAGTATCCTGTTCAATTATTATATGATTGAGTGTTAATGATGGAAGACACGGCAGAGATATGTGAGTAAAAATGATGAATATCATTTCACAGGAGGTTGTTTGCAAGAAGAATTGCAATGATATGCGAATAAAAAAATTATATAATGAGTTTCAAAGACAATGTGCTAAGATAGAGAATTCAGTAATCATTTCCAAATAGATAGGTAAAGCATTAGACGGACTTTGATCTCGGCAACTTGCAGAAGATCCCTTTCCTAGCCTCAATTAAAGACATGGCGGGAGCGGAAAAACTTTGCACCGGATGTACGGACTTTGATGAATTGAGTATTTGTACTCGAACTACCTAAAAGCATCTTGATGGATCACCGTTCATGGTATTATTTCTCCCCCCCATTCATAGGTTACAAGGAGAAGAACTTGATGATTAGAAGAAGATGTCAACAGTTTACTTGACAAAAGCATTTAATTCATAGCAGTTGAATCAAGTCTCCTATTAATCGATTAACTTTTTTTTTATCAGTCGTTTTAAAGCTAATTAAATAGCAATGGCATACGCGAGGTGTATGTAGAAATGAGATGAAATAATAACTTCTTTTATGTTCATAAATCACTTTATTGTGCGTGCAGTTAAGTGGTGTAAATAAATAATTATAGATAGCGCAGTCTTTGAACGATAGAAGAATGAAGGGTTAAATATCAAACACGATAAGTTAATTGCCTTTTTTTAATCGTATTTCAATGCAAAAGTAGAAAGTGGTCGATTTAATTTGGTTTGGTTTATTAGGTTCCGGCAAAGCACATTAGAGCTATCTGCCTAAAAGGAGGGATGCTTTTGTGGAGGACTTTCTAAGAAAAACTGGCTCGTATACACGTTACACATGGGGAAAAACACGAAAACTCCAACGTAGCTAGTCCAATCTCCTAAATTCGGACCTCGGACATAACTACCAGTGTTCAGCGATTTTTACCGCTCGGCCGCTGGTGAGCCTCGGAATAGTCAGAGGATACTAGATGCAAAATACAACTCTGTGGAAGAAGCTTAATAGTTCTAGAAATATAATATAAAACTCGAGAGTACATTGTATGCTTCGAAAGTGAACAAGACTTAGTAAAAGAATTGTTAAAGAAAACACACGCACAAAAAAGCATTAAATAAACTATGTATTTTTTTAAGCCATAAAGTCTTATTTAGAAAAATTTTAAATACAAGAGCGTGTATTTTTAATCACAGTGTCAGAAATATTGAGAAATGATGCTTTTGATATCACGTTTAAAACAATTATGTTTTTTTGCACTCCATTTTTTTCAGCAGGTAGAGCAAAAATACGAGCACTTGTAAAATAGCTTAGCGTATCCACAAACACTACTTTTATTGCATTGTTATGAAACAACGGCAAAGCAAGAGAAATTTACTTTCTTTCCCAAACTAAATAACTTTTAAAAGTTATATTTTCACTTTCTTTAGGATATTTTAATATCTAATAGCAAATGTAAGGTAAATCATGCGAAAAAGGTTTGGACATTGTAATTGACTAAAATAATTGTTAAAAATAGTTCATACTTTCATGTATGAGTATTAAATATTTAGCAATTTGAGATTAAAATCTCCTATCGAATAAGAATAACCTTAGCATTTTAGATTCAAAGAATGAACGAATATTAAGCGCGAAATGTATCCATATATGCTAATTTCGAACTGAACCCTGGGGGTCGGTAATGATCAAGGGGTGGATAGCAAAAACATGCTTCGGAAATTGATAGATATAATCAAGAAAACACTGACTGCAAAAAATTACCAACAAAATTGATAATTAATTATTTACTGATATAAAGCTACATCATATAACAAAAAAATAAAGGAAAAAATACACAAAAGTTAAGATACTTTAAAAATCGATAATACCTTTTTGAAATATGTAAATTTTTTTTGCAGTAAGTACAGTACAAAAATGTGTAAAATATTTTTGTACTGTACTTACTGCAAAAAGTGTGTAAAACATTTTTGTACGCAGGAACGCAGGAAAACGCAGGAACATAAGAACGCACACTAAAAAACTTTCTCTGATGATATATTCTATTTTCAATCGGCGTGCAAAATTCAAAAGATGAGTTTAGTGTTTGCATTTAAGATATTAAAAATTTGAATGTGCCAGCATGGCTTATAGAACAGGTGAACTGTGATAAATGTGATCTTCATATTATTAAAGAAAAATTATTGCATTGCAGAAGGATGTTCAGGCAAGTCAAGTCTCTTTTACAAAATTCATGGATACTCTAAGTTTTGGAATTTAAAACACATCTGAGGAAAATATACCAGAATGAAAGTTGTTAACGAACTAACTTTACTGACTTTTCCATCTTCATATCTAGTAGAGGCAGGCTGTGAAAGAGATTAATAATTTGCTACGAAAAACATGTTGAAAATTTTTGAACGAGATGATTTAAGAATTAAGTTAAGCAATTTTATATGGCAACTATTAAAAAAATTGCATCGCTAATTTAAATTTAGTAAACAATCTTTTTCTCAAAACCTTTGTTCATATTCGTAATCTAATTGTTATTTTTAAATTATTTACGTGCAGTTGTATTTATTATCATTAAGTTGTATGCTGTATGTTACAGAGAAAAAAATAAAAGATCAATGAAGAAAAGCCTTCTTTTAAAAGTGATAGATGCAAGAAAAAGATTCGGAATCCCGGATATAGATCATAAGCACGAGTATAATACACACTATATTATCTACCCTCCCCCCTTTACGATCACAGAAAAGTGTTCTTGGGTTTTTGCAAGTTAGAAGAGTCGACCATCTTCCTCAGTTGTCGATACCATGGTTACGAGGCAAGCCAGAAGCTTCCATAGACGTAATATAAACCAATTTGAATACTGCTCCGCTAAATCGCAGAGGGACGATTTCTCGTCGCCAGATTGCCAGGTGTACAAGAAATTGGCAAATACGGTACAAAACCAGAGAACTTAGGATTCGTTCTTTTGACAAAACTTTTCAATGTCATTTAAACTCGGATTTTTGAAGTTTTTTTTACTCAAAATAAATAATCCATTAAATAACATATTTGCTCGGATCACTGATTTAATTTACCTTCACAAGAAGGAAAAAAAGAAAGGGAGGGTCACAGAAGTTTGAAATCTTGGCAAACATGACCTTCGACACCGGTTCGATAGCTATTTCGCGTATGCGCGGAAGGGTATTAGGGCTAGCTATACAGCCCCTGTAAAGCAAATTTCATGTACATTTTTCCCTCTGCGGTCTGGTAGGATCCACTCTCGCTTTGAAGAAGCCTTCGTTCCGAATCTTAGAAGTTCTTTGCTATAGCGGGTGGCAGCAGAGTGCCTCATTTTATCCAGAGACTTCTCTACATCACCGGATCCAGAACACGACTTATCCCTTTCATGATCATTTCTAGTTTTCATGAGCATCATACTTTCCCTGAACAATCTATTGTTTTTCTTTTTGCTAGGAAATTAAGAGATTTAATTTTTCTCGGGAATTGAAAGATCTATTTTTTTCTAGGGAATGGAAGGAACGAAACGATGAATGTCGAAAAAGGATTAAATCAGAAATTAACACATGTTGTAAATGAGTAACATATTATGAATAAATAACAGTTATTATTTTCAACATGAGTATGTTTAGGTTAAAAACTAATTTTTGGCAAAAATGTCGCGCACTGTCCTTTGTTTTATCGGCTGAATTTTGCCTTAACTGGGTGTAAAACTTTTCGAGACTTAAAGCGATTTTTCATGGTTCAGGGCACAAAAAAAAAAAAAAAAAAAAAAAATTTAGTTTCAAGAAAAAAAAAAAAAAAAAAAAAAAAGAAACTTTTAACTTTTTGTAAAGCATTTATACATTTCCATGAAGTTCGGCTCCACCTCTTTTTGATTTTTAACTTCTTCTTGCATAGCTCTTATACGTCCAAATTGAAACCTAACGCTACAACATCTGGAGAATAATAATGAATAAACTAATGAAAACTAGCAGAACAGAACTTAATGCAGTTTGGGAATGAAATAACATTCAGGATTGATATTGATAA